>PVJA010003350.1:0-96296 GCA_004027025.1 Myocastor coypus
GTGCCAAGGATGGAACTGTGGTCCCTGTGTTTACCAAGCAGGCACGTAGACCCCTGAGTATTTCTTTTTTGTTTTCAGGACTGGGGTTCAAACTCATGACCTTGCACTTGTCAGGCAGGCACTTGTGCCACGGAGCTATCTCCCCAGCCCCAGACCCCTGAGTATTTCACCGGCCCTGGTTCCCATCCTTTTTCATGGCTGTATGTGTCCAGTTTATGTGAACCACATTTTTCTTACCCGTTCATCTCTCAATGGTCGTCTAGGCTGCTTCATACCCAGGTTATAGTCAGTTGTACTACAGTGCACATGGGAGTGCAGGTATCTCAGACGCATTGACTTGATTTCCTGGGGTACAGCCCAGAACTATTAAGGAGGGCATTCTGCTACCTCTCTATAGACAGCTTGGTTAGGCCTAGGAGTATAATGCTGCCGTTCTTTATTATTTCAATCTGTGTTAGTAAGGCAGAGACTTGCCTCCCATACATGGCCAGCCTACCTTCTCTTCTGAGACCACCTGAACTTTCTCCCATACAGTGAGCCCATCATTACACACTAAGGTCCTGTTCCCCACGTAATCACAGGTAAATCAGCCATACCCAAGGCAGATGTGAAGCAGGAAGCCTGGCCTTATGTCCAAGCCTTACGTCCAAGTTACGTTCTCCAATTCAGTTTGGCCTGAACTCAAACTGATCATCCAAGTCTGCTGATATCTTCTGTCCCATTTCAATATTGGTTAGAACTCATGGGCAGAAGGGCAGCTAACTGACCCTCAAGCTCCTGTAACTACCACTCACAGTGAACGCTACTGGCTACTGTGGCCGAAGCAGAGCAAGGCTAACCATTTCTACATCTATGTACAAGACTTTTAAGACCTAACTACAGATTACTAACTAACTCAGTCTTGGCCCACCAGCTGCTAAGATGGGTCAAGCAGTGCTGGCTTTCATCAAACATTTTACAGTGAATGGGCTGGAGAGATGGCTCAGCAATCTAAAGCACCTGCTTAGGAAAGTTCAGGCAACCACAGGGACTGTGGTTCAATCTCTGGCACCACATGCTGTACCAGCCCACCCCCAGGGCAGGCTGAGCCCAATATATATATATATATATATATATATATTTTACAGTGATCATAAACTTGTGACATAAGAGAATAACATATCCAGTCACCAAGAACATGAGCTCAACATTAGGCTTGCAACAAGAGCAAATTTTGTAGAATCAACAAAACAAGTCATTTAGTCAAATATAGAACCAGAACATGACAGTATAATGTGGTGAATGGTATTGCATGAGTCTATTCAAAAGAAAGCAGCAGGAAGCAGGTGATACGTGACACTTCTGGAAGTGGGGTGAAGGAAATGCGAAAGGACAGTTCAGGTAGCTCTTGAAAGGGAGATGTCCACCATCCAAGAGTGTTCCAGGAAAAGCAGAGTAGACAGAGCTGAGTGGCACCACAGCCTGTGGCTGCTGGGGCCTCGGTGGCCACTCTGGGTAGGGCGTGGGGTGCACACAGGGAACCCGGGACTGCCTGGGAAGAAGGTGCAGTGACAGAACCTGCAAGGGCCTTTTCCTGAAGGGCAAAGAGGGCATCAGAGGAGTGGAAGTTAGATTTGGCATGGAGAAATGTCACAAAGCAGCCATGGAGGGGAAGAGTGAGCGTGGGAGAAAATTGAAAGCAGAGCTAGTAGCAAAGTGGTTATCGAAAGGGTCCTGAGCCCAAAGCATGTGGGCCCTGACTCACGTGTCCGAGGTGAGAGTGAGGAGAAAGGTGAGGCTGGAGAGGACGCAGAGCAAGGCAGAAGCAGACACCTGGTTACACGGGGGCACGGGAGGGGGCGCGGGGGGTGTGGAGGGAGGGAGGGGAGGAGGGAGGGGATGCAGAGGATTCCTGTGCTGCTACAAGCAGATAACAGGGCTGTTATCAAAAATCAGAAAAAGGAACAGGAGATTTCAAGGATAATGGAGTGAGATAATGAGATAGTAAACATTTGTTGGACTTCCCCAAACAGAAAAATAAGATTTGGGGCAAGTCACTTAACCACAGCCAGCCGCTTTCTTCACTTATAAAATGGAAATTGCGTGACTGGAGATGACTGTAAATGAGGACACTGGAAACTGCCGGCGCTCAGAAAGGAAAGCCCTCCCCTTCCCGTCCCTCCGCCCTCTCCCCTTCCCCAGCCCCCACCCATAGTGCCTGAGCACAGCTTCAGCGAGTGGAACTGAAGCGCATAAGTCAACCAAGTCAGTTTATTTTATGGGGAAGAGAAATGAGAGGGAGAGGAAGAAAGGAAAACTTATGATCACATACTTCCTGAATTAAGGGTTGAAGGTGTGGCAAGGAACCCATAATTTAAAATAAATCTCGAGAACTGTAAGGCATAATCCCACATGAAAATATAATTAGATCCTAAATCTTTCATTTAATGTAATTACATTTTTCTGATACTGACTGCATATGTAAATAAACACTTCAAGTAAGTGCTTCTTTTTATAACTGAAAAAATAAACAAAATATACTCAGATAATGGAGGGTAATAACTCTGTAATTCTACAAGAAACATGATCTAAAAATAGGTGCTCCATCTGAGTATTAACCCTAAATCTGGGCTTCCTGGAAGCCAACATAAGTAGGGAAGCAAATTGGTATATTCTTTCTTTCTTTCTTTCTCTCTTTCTTTCTTCTTTTTCTTTCTCTCTCTTTCTTTCTTCCTTTCTGTTCCTTCCTTCCTTTCTTTTCTTTCTTCCTCTTTTTTCTTCTCTCTTTTATCCCTCCCTCCCTTGTTTCCTTCTTTCCTTCCTTCCTTCCTTTCTTGCCTGTTTTATTTCTTTCTTCCTTGATTTCTTTCTTGCTTTATTCCCCTCATAAAAAATGTCCTTCCTTATGCATCACACTTTGTAGGAAGCATCATTAAGAGCACTTACCTTACAGATGCCTCAGAGCAGGCAGCAATTGTTCTGTTACAGAATAGAAAATATTGCCCCTTCATTCTACTTGAAGGATACAAGTGAACAGGCCACCTGAGGAGGGATCATGGGGTCTTCATGGAATAAGCTGAGGGACAAAGGGACAGCAGAATCCAAAAGGAGTCTGGACTGAGAGGCAGCACGGAAAGCCTGGCCAGACAAAGAGGGTGAGAAATGCATAGGTGCCTCTGGGGATGGAGGTCAGGCACTGAGCAGAGAGAGCAGGGGAAGGAATTCAGGGGGCTCCAGCAAGTCCCTCTCTGCGCTCACACACCAGTACGCAGCAGGCCCAGGACATAAATTAAACAAGAAGTAGCCTATGCTTCGTGGTGCTGGTTATACAGTCAACCCCAGGTGAGGAGGAACTGAGAAGGCTGGTAAGCCTGGAAGGGTGTGAAGCCTCTTCCAGTGGGCAGCTAGGAAAGAGGCCTCAGGAGCACTGTGGCCACTCTGCCGCAGCCTTATGATCACTCTCTTGAAAGGCATTTGCTGGACATCAGATCCATTGAGGGACTACCTGGCCTCTGCAGTAGACTCTACTTACCCCATGCTGTACATGACGGAATATCTCACCATCTTTCTCCCCAGATGAATTCCAGGAGGGGAGGAGCCAGGCCAAGTGTTCTTTCCATGCTTCAGCACACACAGAACCAGCACTTAGCCCTGCTCTGCCGACATACCCTTCCCTTGATGTCTATGAGCAACTGGTTCCATGACTCCTCAGATACTGAGCTCCATGCATGTTCAAGTCCCTCATTGAAACTGCCATATTGTTTGCATATAACCTATATTCGTCTTGCTAGATATTTCTTTCTATATATTGTACCTAATACAATGCAAACATTATGTAAAAAGCGATATTGTTTGGGCATAATAACAAAAGAAATAAAATTTCTGAAGGTTCAATTTTTTCATCTGTGGTTGGTGGAATCCACAAATGTAGAATTCACAGATATGGATGGAGAGTGGTATATTAGTTAGGGTTCTCTAAGGAACAGTATCAGATGGAAAATATATGCATCATTTTGCAAGGAGATAGTGGAGATTGTCTCCACATTAGAGGATCAGAGGATGCATCAGTTGCTGAGCCCAGAAAGCTGGAAGCTGATCAAGAGGGATGGAGGGAGATGGGCGTGGTGGCGAACGCCTATAATCCCAGCACTTGAGAGGCTGAGGCCAGGAGGATCAGTGCAAGTTTAAGACCAGCCTGGGCTACAAAAGTGAGCTCAAGGCCAGCTTGACTGCATAACAAGACCCTGTCTCAAAAAGACAAAAAAAAAAAAAAAAAAAAAATGCAGGACAGAGGGTGCAGTGCCAAGAACAAAGGAGGCCTGGGGAGTCATTGGTGCACATCTGCATTGGGAAACTGAGCCAACTGGAGACAAATGTCCAAGGGTGAGGAGGAAGCCTTGAGTGCTTCAGAAAAGGGTGTGTTTCCTTCTTTCTCTGTTTATTCCATCCAAGCTACAAATCTATGGGTTGGTACCTCCACATCTGGAATGAGTCTTCCCCTCTCTGTGGGCTGGCCTTCAGTCATCTGTAGGCACACCCAGATCTGCGCTTTGCGGATCCACTAGGCATGTCTTAGTCCATTCCAGTAGTCCGAGTGCAATTTGCTATCGCAGGTGGAAGGCACTTTCCAAATTAGTAAAGGGCATTTCAGGAAGAGTTAACAGCATGGGGTATCCAGTAGAACAGAGAGGAGTGTGGGAGCAAGATTACCTCAGAGAATACAAATGCCTGCCAAGAGGTTGAAGTGTGTTCTTTGATGTTAGAAGAGTACTCTTTAAGGCTGCAGGAGCCACTGACATTTTACTTGGATGAGCCCAGCATGCCGAGATTTGCATCTCATTTACCACAATTTAGATTCGCAGCAGCAAAAGACCAGCTGAGGAAGTAAGGTACAGGCAGAAACCCCATGAAAACTGCAAGTCAGAAGTACTTCACGGTTAAAGAAGATTTTAGGTATGTGTCAATCAATCAGATTACCAGAAGCAAGCTGAGTCCAACAGTGATTACAGAAGCGAAGCATCCTTATTTGAAATATGTGTGACTAGAAATGTTTTGAATAACAGATCTTTGGAATATTTGCAGACATATAACAAGATACTAGGGAGATGGGGTTGAAATCTGAACGTAAAGCTCATTTATGCTTTAGGTAGGTCTTATACTGTACTATATAACTTGAGGAAGTTCTATGTAATAATTTTAGTGTGCCAGCATCTTGACTGTGGCCCCTCATGTGGGATTGCATGTGGAGCTTTCTACTTGAGCCTCAAAAAGTTTTTAGATTTTGGAACATTTTAGAGTTCAGATTTTCAGATTAAGGTTGATCAGCCTGTACATGAGTTGATATGAAAGAGATGAAATTTTACCACTGTAAAATAGAGAAAAATAAATGACAAACGGTATATTTTCAAAGACTAACATTTAAACAAGAAGTAGACATAAGGCCAAATCCATCTCAGACTGGCTAAAAAGCAAGCAAAATCTGGGCAAATACCAGTTATAAGACACATGCCTGAGCCAACATGGCATTGAAAATACAGAGACATGCAGGAAACATCAGGAAATGCCAAGTCGAAGGAGGGTGGGGGTGGCAAGGAAAAGGGAGCCAAGGGGCAAGTAATTATGGGCTGGAGTGAAACTGAAGGTGAAAAGATGAGGATAAAAACATTCTTTCATAATATTTCTTAACATTCATGCTATTTACTATGTTATAATGACTCACAAGAATATCTACGTGCCAATAAAATGCCCCAAAATATTATAAACTCAAACTATTTTATATGCAGAAGTGATACCTACCATTCCCTAGATATTTGAACTAGTGATACATTTAATGAAATGATTCATTCAAAGTGTCTGACTAAAAGCTTTAATAAAATGATTAATTAGATTCAATAGGTGCCTAATATATACAATTGATACAGGATGCACATTTCTTGTATATCTTTGGGATATGCTCACAATTAATAATATTTTTAAAGATGTTTAAAACCTAACATAAAAATGAAGTAAGAAGGACATCTGATTCCATGGTAATATCTAAGACATCTTCTTCCAAAAATTACTTGAAATGCAGTAAAAGGGGTTTTAAATCATTTCACCCGAACTGTATCAGAGAAAAGGAACATTACAGGTGCCTGAAAAGAGGACAGAACTCACAAGTGTTGAAGTTTGTGGCTAACCCTGTGTGTCCTGAGTTGATTTGTTCATTGCGTTGGCAAGAGTCGGGTTGTCACCTCCGGATGGGGACAGCGAACAAGGCTCATGTGCATGATAGGTGAGAAAGGATGCTGAGGTCTTCCCACAAAGCCAGGATCTTTTTATTTATTGATTGACTCATTGGGTATCAGTGATTGAACCTGAGACCTTGCACTTGCCAGGCAGGTGCTTATGCTGCTGAGCTATATCCCAGAAAAGCCAGGATCTTAAGAAGGCTACAGCCTGAACAGAAGGCTGCATGGCAAAAAGAAAATCTACCAACTGCGCAGGAGGAAGGGAATATATAATTTTCTCTGTCTGATTAGGTTCTAAGGGGAAAAAGACTTGTCCAAAAGTTCTGATGGCTCAGGCTTGTAAGGTCCAGATCCGTGTCATTTCCATCTGTCATAGGACGTCCATTTTTGAGACGAACACAGTGCGCAGTGCTGGACTCTACAGAGTTGGCTCTCCTCAGGGAAGGAAATGAGAAACCATGCTGAGCATGACCCTACAAATCATCCCACAAGGATTTCCACAGAAAAACCCAGAACAGTCAGAAAGCCATGATTACATACAAAAGTAATGCAACAGGAGGAAGGGCTACTGAATACCATAAAGATGAGGTATTTCCCAATGCATCATAAGAGGACACAACTGTGAAGCTAGGTAAAATTATACATATATGTATGTATATATATATATCTATATCTATATATCTATATATCTATCTATCTATCTATCTATCTCTCTCTCTCTCTCTCTCTCTCTATATATATATATAAATGGTGGTATACACATGCAATTCCAGCACTCTGGGAGGATAAGGCAGAAGGATCAGAAGTTTAAGGCCAGCCTGGGCAACTTAGTGAGACCTAGTCTCAAAATCAAAAAAAAAAAAAAAAAAGAGCATGCTAAAGAGGGAGCTCAGTGCAAAGGCTTTAGGTTCAACCTGCAGTGCTACAAGAAATGAGAAAGATGGGTAGAAGAAGGGAAGAAAGGTAGGGAGGGAAACCGCTAATAAAAATATATAAAAAATCAATAAAATGTAAAAACTGCAATTGTTGGCATGAAAGATTCAAGAGTGTGTTAAATACAGGGTAGAGCAGTGATGATGAACCTTTTAGAGACCAAGTGCTCAAACCACAACCCAGACTCACTTATTTATGGTGAAGTGCCAACACTGCAATTAAATCTTGAGTACCGTCCCACCAGGCGAAACCTCAGAGGAGTCCTGCCGAGTGAGTCAGGGCTTGTGATATCAGTGCCTGGCACCGCTGCTCCTTTCAGAGCATGCCCTGACCCCAGCGTGTGTGTTTTTTATCTGATGCTGGGGTACTGGGGTGATGTTAGAGTCCTGGGGTGATGCTGGGGTGACGTGGCTCACTTGCCAAAAGAGTGGGCTCTGTGTGCAGCCAGTGTGTAGCCATGGGTCTGGCACTACTGGTGTGAACACAACAGAGAAGAGACTCAGTGACCTGAAAGATCTGAGAAAAGCTGCCAGAAGGCAGCACAGAGAAATTAGGGGTTCACACAAATCTGCAGGATCAGAGGCATGCAGGTGAGAATTCTGAGGACCGAATGGCAGAGAAGAGCAAACAATTTAAAGGCATTATTTTAGGAAATAATGGCTAAAGATCCTCAACCAAACACAAATCCCGAGATTAAGAAATAGAAAGTACCAGGTAAGAGAAGTAAATTTATAAGGACGAAAACCAAAATGGCGGCAATGCACGAAGTCAGGAGAGCAAGGCTGGGCTGGTGGGAAGAGACAGATGACCCCTCTGGCTGTGGCTCCTCAGCAGCAGCCCAGGGCTCAAGCTCCTCCCTGGCGGAGCATCCATGGAAAAAGGTGACACCTGAGCCACACACAGAGGTGGTAAGAGGGGGCTGCTCGTGGGAGAGACCACTGCGCGGCCCTGGGCACTACAACACCTACCCCCATCCGTGCCTGTGATGATGCGCAGGGCCCGGCAAGCATGGGGCCACTTTGCAGCCTGGCGAGGAGGTTGTGGGCTGAAGCCAACAGATAACAGGATCTGATTTCACAATAGAGAGAGAAAAGTCATGAACTGAATTTTTTTCCCCTGTAAATTGTCTTTCAAGAGTGAAAACAAAATAAAGACATTTCCTGATGAGACCCGAGAGAATTTGTTACAGATGATCTTAACAGTAAGGGGGAAAAATGGATCAATTTTCCTGAAATGGCTGTATAGAAGACAACAGTAAAATAAGCTTAATGTGTGTTCAATCCATGTGGGTTTAAATACAAAGCAAAAATGTAATGTACAGTGAATGAACTCAACAGAACTTAAAACATTTTAACCCCTTTTCATTTGTCAGAGGTTAAAGATACCAGTAGTCTTTAGACTTTCAATCAACTGTATTGTCAAAAACTTGTAAATGAGTGTAGAAAATATTCAAAACCAAATGTATGACCTTTCCATCAACCAAAGGGAAACATGTAGTCAGAGAAAATAAAGCAATTCAATAATGAATTAAAAGGGTGAGGGAAAGATGCTTCACTAGGAAAATCTGAAGAGTTGAAGCACAGTTAACAAAATGTAAATGACCAGTAGAGTAATAGAGAAAATATTGAGCATCAAAAATATGAAGAAGGGCCAGTGATATATCTCTGCAGACTAAGTGCTTGCTTAGGGAAAAGCAGGGACCAGGGTTTGATCCCTGGCTCCACATGGAGTGCCAGCCCCACTCTCGGGGGCACTGAGTCAGAGATGGAGTGTGGGTGTGGTGGTACACACCTGCAATCCCAGTGCTTGGGAGGCAGGAAATGGGAGAATCACTATGAGTCAGAGCTGTGTAGTGAGACCCTGAAAAAAATAAAGAAATATACATTAACACAGATATCTTTTTGACATGTCAAATTGGTAAATGCCTATATGGTTGAAGGTTATTTCTTGGGGAGATGGCTCAGTGGCTTAAGAGCCTGTCTGGCAAGTGTAAGGTTCTGAGTTTGATCCTAGTACCTTCTCTAAAAATTATTCCTCAACTTGTGGAAGATAGCTGAATGGTAAAGAAAGAGGGAAGTGGGTCTCTAGAACAATGAAAAGATATAAGGTTAGAATTGAGGTCCATGGGGACAGCAAAGAGAAAAATATCAACAAAGAATAAAGAGTAGGCAGGCAGTGCCTTCTCCCTGAACCCAGACCCACTGCATAGGAGGGACAGCTCGAACCTGCAGGTAAATGGTGACTACTGGTGACCCACAAAGCCTCTGTGGAGAAATGTACCAATGGAAGAGATCTGTGCACATGGCAGATTGCAGTGGCTGGTGAGTTACTCTGCCTCAGATATCTCCCAAGAGAGGGCAACTGTGGAGTAGCCATCCTGAAGAGGGGCCTACTGGGCTCATAACTCAGAACAGCTGTGAGTGCCACCTAGTAGCCCCAGGTGACAGGATCAAGGAGATGAGTTCAAGCCAGCAGGACTGCTGCAGCAGGAAAAAATATGGTTCCAGCCTCACAGTCGAAAACCAGCTTAACCTTCAGTGGAACCGAAGGTGTAGGCTGACTGGAATTACCTACCACTGTTGTAGTGTGTGTAGGTGTCCCCCCAAAGCTGCACACAGTCATGCAAGGAGGGGAGTGAGGCTAGCTATCCCCTGAGCTGCTGCCACTCCCTTTGCTCTTTTGTTTTTTGACACCTCCATGAATGGCTCCTCCATGCCATGTGCCACACTGCCTTGGAGCCACCTGGCTATGGACTGATATCGCCACTGACTATGAGCTAAATAAACCTTTCTTCCCTTCATTTTGGGTGTCAGACATTTTGTCCCAGCCATGAGAAGAGAGAAACTATAAAACCACCTTGCCAAAGTGCTATACAGCTGGCATTAATCAACTCAAATCTGAGCTTCCTCAGCGCATGTTGTCTACTGCCAGGGACCTCAGAGACACAGCTGGATGTGGGCATTTTCTCCATTCTCTTTTTTCTTGTTGTCACTTGTTTTTATTTGAGTGTGAATATGGTTTCTCGTTTTCTTGTTGGTGTTGTTCTGTTCTCCTTTTTTAATTTTTCTGACTCTCTTTCCCTCATGTCTTCTTCAACAGCTTCCCCAAGTTTGTGTAAACTTTCTATGTCCTCCAGCCTTACTTCTAACCTCTTCCTCTTCTTTTGTTTCTCTATTTGTTCCTCCAATTCCTTTTTAAATTTTTTTTTTTTTTTTGCCTTGAGGAAAAAACCACCATAATGAGAGTTTATTTAAGTCATACAATTTTCTGGTTCCTTTTAGATATTGTTACCTAACCACAAATCTGGTTAATATAAATAAAGTTGGCGAATTAATAACTAATAATTACCTCTAGGCTGTGTTTAGTGCTATCGTTATTGTTGTTCATACCACTTTAGCCAACAACACATAATTGTCTTGATCAATTATCTTTTCTGATATACCAAGGCTGAGATTACCTAACAGTCATAGAGAAAAAAAAAATACTGTAGAAGAGGACCAAAGAAGTAGGAGTTGGGCCAAGTAGGCAGCAGCTTGTCATCCTCAATAAATTCAAGAGATGTGATCTTGCAACAGAGTCAAAGCTCTAAAGCCAGCTACACATGAAGACACCATTTCCTAAGGGTTTTAAATATAAACAATAAAGCTACTCACCATAAGCACTTAATAAGCATCAACCCAGGAATTAAACTTAAAAAAATGAGAATACACATTAACAAGATGTAATTATAGACTTACAGCTAACCAAAAGCAAACCTAGGGGACAATGATGCAGGACAATCCAGAAGCCACCCACCTGGATTCTGTGAAGTGGTAACAGCCAAACAAAGCGGATGAGTGAGACTGTAGAAAAAATAATTTCTCAGATAAACATAGAGATAATGAAAGACATGTTTAGTGACTCCAACTCAGATAGATATTAAAAAGAAAAATAGTATGGTCCAAGAAAACATGGGAAATCATACACTCCTAACATAGAAGAGAAATAGAGCCCTTGAAATAGATTCTATCAGATATTCAGAAGATTAAAAATTACATTGAGACAGCAAGAGTTACAGTTTTAGTTATATAGGTCTTCCTTTAACTTGGTCTTAACCATCCAGCAGAAAAGTATAATCACGAGTTATAAAAAGTAAAGCAATATTAATACACTTAGCTGTAAAAGGCTCAAGTCAATGAATTCAGACAATTTCCAGTTGTGCTGATAACTCATGACTATTATGAACTATTAGATTATATTGAGTTATTCTGCTGAATTCGAGTACCTACAATGTTTGTACTGGCATCAAGTATGAAAAGACTTCTCCAAATACAACTTATCTAACAGCAGTGAAACACCCATCTTCAACAAAACAAAACAAAAAGGGGATATAAATAAAGGACCATTTTGTAGTGAAAAAAAAATATATGTATATGCAAACTAGTTAAGATAGATATACAGCCACTTTCTCTTCGTTCAATGAGAAGAAAGATTTGTAGTAACAATATTTGGACAAGATATTATGTCTACATTTTATGTTCTGAATACTATGAAGACAACAATATGCAATATATTAATTGCTGTAACTGTCCTAATAGCCGATTTTGAAACTTTCACCACTATTTTATCTTTTTTCTCATTAAAATGAATGAAAATTTTTTTAAATAAAAAACATTCCATTGAAAATATATACATCAGAATGAGTCAATGTCAGGACAGGATTTCAAATGTAGAAGACAGTAATGTGGTGAGCAATTGATAAAATTAACATTTCTTATAAGTAATAAAAAACATGAAAAATCAATCCAGCAGCTGCTAGATGGTACAAACAAGAATGACATAAGATTTACTGGAATAAATGAAAAAGCAAGAAATAGAAAAAAAGGTATAACATACCTGTTAACAGAAGTTGTGGCAGAAAACTCTCCTAATGTAGAAAAAATACCATTCAGGAAACTTAGGCATATAGAACTCCAATTAGCCATGATCAAAAAAGAAAAATCCTAGAGTAAGGTATGTAATAGTTAAGATTCTACAAATTCAAAACAAGAGCTGAATATTAAAAGCTATTAGAGAACATAAAAATATCACTTACAAAGGGCAGCCCATCAGAATCACAACAGAATTCTCAACACAAACTCTCAAGGAGAGCTTGTAATAAAGTATTTCAAATTCTAGAATAAAGCAAATTCCAAATTCCAATTTTGATGTACCCTGCAAAATTATCTTTCAAACTGACAGAGAAATAAGATACTTACATACAGAACATTGGAGGAAATTGATGAACACCAAATCAGCACTCCAAAATGTTCTGAGGATATTCTATAGAAAGATAATAATAATTACAATTCCATGAAACCCAACAGAAAGAGTCCAGTGGCAAGGCAAGGTGATAAATGGAAGCAGAAAGGGGAAACCAACCAGAAAATAACATGACAATGATGTTGTAACCATCAATGTCTCAATTTATCAATCAAAAGAAACAAATTGGCACAATGGACCAAAAAAAAGCATGATCTAACAATATGATGAATAGAAGAAACACGTTTAACTCAAAAAGAAATTCATAGGAGCTGGGGAGATAGCTCCATGGCACAAGTGCCTATCTGGCAAGTGCAAGGTTGTAAGTTTGAACCCCAGTCCAGCAAAAAAAAAAAAAAAATTCATAGACTGAAAGTCAAAAGATAGAAAACAATACTCCATGTGATAGAAACCCAGCAAAAAGCAAGGATAGATATTCTATTTGCAGACAAAGTAGATTTGAAGCCAAGACAATGAGAGGCACAGAAGGTTACTGCATCCTTGTAAAGGTAATAATCCATGAGGAAGAGATTAAAAATCATAAGCATATATGTATCAAATACCAGTGCACATAATTATATAGAATAAATATTGACAGTTATAAAAATTCAAATTAGAATTATACTATTGCAATGGTGGATCTTAATACCAAACTGTCACAAATACAGAATCAATTGGACAAAATATCAATAAGAAAATATTAAAAACTTTTGAACAAATGTACTGATTAGATGTCTACAGAATGTTTTGCTCCACAACATCATAATACACATTCCTTTCAGCTGTACATTGGGTATTCTTCAAAATAGATTACTTACTAGCTCATACACATGCTTAAGTAAATGCAAAAGAACTGAAACTATCCTATGCATATTATTAAACCATAGTGCAATAAAATTTAAAATCATTGTAAAAGAAAACCACAAAAGCTTCATAAATACATGGAAATTAAATGGCACCCTCCTGACATACCCAGTGGGTCACAGAGGAAATTAAAGAATAAATTAGACAGTTTCTTCAATTAAAGGATAATGGCAATAAAATATACCAGAACTAATGGAAAACAATGAAAGCAGTCCTATGAGGGATATTTACAGTGATGAATTACCATATCAGCAAAACAAAGTGAGCTTCAATAAACAATGTAATGTCAACCCTCAAGAAAAAAGAGAGCAGGCCAAGCCTATAACTTGTTCAGTGGAAGAAATTATGAAGATTAGAACAGACAGTAATGCAATGAAAATTAAGAAAACAATACTAAGAATCAATAAATTTAAAGATTGATTCTTTAAAACTTTAAATAAAATTAACAAGCCCTTAGCCAATTTTATTAAAAAAAGAAGAGGAAAGTTTTCAAACCCATGCAGTTAAGAGTGAAGAGTGAAATCACAAAAGCTACTGCAGAAATCCAGATCATCAAGAATTTGTATTCAAGTAGATACAAATCTACTAGAATCTTTTGGAAAACAGAAGAAATGAGTGTGTGAATTACCAAAGCTTAATCAAAAAGATATACATTCTAAGTAAACCAATAAAATTAATACAATTGAAGATGTAATTAAAAATCTACTAACAAAATTCCATGTCTTGACAGATTCTTTTTTTTCAAAATTTTAAAAAATTTATTAATTTTAATAAGAAAGCACAATGAGACAGTTTCAAAACATGTTAGTAGGAGGACAGCCATAATAATTAATACAATACATATTGTTACCTTCATAATAGTTGTTCAGAGTACTAGATGCAGGCATGATAACCTTTCTTTTTTTTTTCTTTTTTAATAATTACTTTTAATAAGGAATTACAATAGGACAGTTTCAAAATATTAGTAGTACATTCCCTATAATTGATACAATGCATATTGTTGTTCTCATTGTAGTTATACAGAGCATGGGGTGTAGACATGACAAGTTTTCTAATGGCTAGTGATATAATAGATTTCTTTCTCTTTGATGTAAGAGAAGGTAGTTGTATACATAGTCAAATGTTCCATAATTGCAGTGTGTTACTGGTGAAACTGGAAATGCTGGAAGCTGTTGATTTGAGTCTTTTACAGCTCAGCATACTAAAGTACCTTTATGCTTTATGCATCATATTTAAACTTTTCTGCTGGGTGATTAAGGGCAAGTTAAAGCAAGACCTGTATAACAAAACATGTAGTTTTTGTATCTCCCTAGGTCAGTCAAATCCCCTCAGGATTTACTTTAGAACCATGTGCAGTGCTTTGTAGAACTGTTGTCAGTGTCAGCCATCTGGATGAGTCACGGCCATCGCTTGACCAGTTTGCTCTCTATGAATGCCTGAGAGAATGTTTTCTCTCTAGGTGACTCTCCTTAGGCACACTATATACCTGGAATCCTTTTTCTCTGTGGTCCCTTAATCTCTCTGAACAAAAAAATTTGGGAAACCACTGACTTATAGGATATTACAGCACAGGTTCTGTTCTGACCTGAGTCCTCACTTGGGCAATCCTTGTAGCCCTTCTTCTTCTCTAATTTTTGGTCTGTAAATTTATATTCTTAGCCTTACAGAAGAAAAGCTTAGTGATACTATTACTCTAAAACATGAGTGGTTGAACTTAATATCACTATCTTTCTGAATATCAAATATCTGAATTCTACAAGAAACTTAAAGAAGACCTAATTATGTTATCTCTCAGATTCTTTAATAACATAGAAAGGGAAGCAATACTCTCAAAGTTATTCCTGGAAGCAAGTATTACCCTGATACCAAAACTGGAGAAGGATCCAACTAAAAAAGGGAACTACATGCCAGTCTCCCTACAAAAAATAGTGGCAAAAAACCTCAATAAGATAATGCCAAACATTATGCAGCAGGCAAATAATGAAGAAGATTATACATTATGACTAAGTAAGATTCATCCCAGGTATGCAGGGATGGTTCAACATATGGTAGTTTATAAATGTAATACACAAAATTTCAGAGCCAAGGACAAAATCCATATGATTATCTCAACTGATACAGAAAAAGCACTTGACAAAGTCTAACACTTACTGTTCATAAAAACCTTGCAGAAAATTGGGATAGGTGGTTCTACAAATTTAGTGCAATTCCAATCAAAATTCCTATATCATATCTCACAGAATTAGGGAAAGTAATCCTAAAATTCATTTGGAACCAGGAAAGATTTAAAATAGCAAAAATAATTTTGGGCAACAAACACAAGAAAAAGGTCAATACAATTTTTAACTTGAAACTATACTACAAAGCTACTGTAATAAAAACCGAATAATATTAGCCAAAACAACCCCAAGCGATCAATGGAACAGGTTAAAAGATGCAGAAATAACTCCTGGCATATTTAACTAACTTCTATTTAACAAACTGAACACCTTCATTGGAAGAAAGATAGCCTCTTTAATAAATGGTGCTGGAAAAACTGACTTTCCTCATGTCAAAGACTCAAACCAGACTCCTGTCTTTCACTATGCACTAAACTAGAATAGAAATAGATCCAAGATCTAAATATTGAAACAGAATTACTAAATCTTCTGGAATGTTGAATAGGTGGAACTCTCAGAGACATTGTTGTAGACAAAGACTCTATGAACAAAACCCCAGCCCCACAAGAAGTCTCACAAAGGATCAACAGCTAAGATCTCTTATTATTAAAAAAAAAAAAAAACTTTTGCACAGCAAGCAAGACCACAGAGTAGAGATAACCCTAGAGTGAGGAAAAACTTTCCAGATGTTTCTCAGACAATAAATTCCTATCTAGAATATATAAAGAACTCAAAAAAATCGAACCCTACAAAATTAAAGTTGCTTACTGAAATGAACAGATATTTCTCAGGTAAAGAAGTACACAGATAGCAAATAAATATATGAAAAATGTTGAACATCACTGATCATTCAAGAGAAGTAAATTAAAACAATACAGAGATTCCATCTCACTCCGCAAGGAATGGCCGTCATCAAGAAATCAACCAATAACAAGTGTTAACAAGACTGTGAAGAAAAGAATCCTTATCCACTGTTGCGAGTGTGGACTGGTACAAGCACTATAGAAATCAGTGTGGAGATTCCTCAAGAAATTAGGATTAGAGGTCCCATTCAACACAGCTATTCCCCTTCTCCATATCTCCTAAAGAATTTAAAGCATCATACTGCAATGGTCTATGAACACTCACATTTATAGCAGCACAGTTTGTAACAGCTAAATCTTGGAGATAGCAGAAATGCCCATCACCTGATGAATGGATAAAGAGGATATGCAGATTTCTTTTACAACAGAGCACTACTCATCCATAAAGAAGAATAAATGTGAGACATTTCTAGATAAATGGATCCACTCCATCTCACCTTCCCGCCCATGGCCCTGGCCCACACTCTCCTTGCTCCATCTCGACTCCACTGAATCTCTGTGCCTCTGTGGATCTGCCCCCTGCAGGGCACACTCAACCTCCCTGACCTCTGACCTTGGACCTGCCATCTCACCCCTGCCATCTCACCCCTCGTCTAACCCATGGGCAGAGCCACATCTATCCGCATTGCTTGTTTGGCTATTCTTGGTTCTTGAAAATTTTCCAACCACAAAGATTCCCAACTCTAATAGATCTTGGCTGTCATTAATCTGACCTAAACCCCAGTACTACTCAGCCTGTGACAGAAAACTATAGCAGCAAAATCCAACATCAATAATTTAATGGACAGAATAATCTGAACATACACAAGAATTTAAGAACATTCATTATTTTTATAAATTTTCAAAATAAACAAATAAATTTTCATTGAACAATCCCATTTGGGGTCTGTGTGTGTGTGTGTGTGTGTGTGTGTGTGTGTGTGTGTGTACACGCGCACACGCATATGTGTATGTGATTTTAACCAATCTTTTAAGGTAAATTTTTAATATTTGAAATAGCTATTATATCTATTTTGAGTTTTCTCTTTCCTTCTTCCTTTTAGCTATTTCCTATGTGACATGGCTTAGAGCCCAACTTCCATGGATAAGTTCTGGTGGGATGGTGTTCGACCTCAAACAAACCACTTTAGACCAATTACAGGTCTCCAAGTATGTTTCAACCAACCTGCAAAGGAAAGGCCATACTTAATTTGCAAAGTAATTTTGCATGATTAAAGCTTCAGAGTAGTCACTTCTATTTTACTACTTCATGTTATTTCATTTTGGAACCAAGCTCTGCTATTTAACAAAAACTCTAAGAGGTTTTCCAATCCCATACAAAACTTCTATGAATAGTCACACAGAGAAGGACATTAAAAGTAATAATCCATGAGGTTCTTTTTCTTCAAGAAAATAATTGTTGTGTGTATGGAAGGGATGTGTTTGTTTAGCACATGTTGAAGAAAAGCCAAACCGTGTGTGTGTCAGGGAGGAGGGTAGGATTCTACCTTTATTTAAAAGGATAAGCTTTGAAGTGCTATTTCAAATTGTAATTTTGATGCTTCCTGGCTATCTGACATTAGGTAGGTTGTTTTATGGTTTGTAAAGCTTTAGACAATTGGCAGAAACTGTGGGAAGATTATAGTGAATCGTGTCTTCGTGTTCCAAAGGACAGTATCTAGCACAGAACAAATACTTACAGGTAGAGTTTCTGATACCAAAAATCAAATGTCTGTGGTGAGGTCCTTTTGGGGTTGAAAGTCAGGTCATACTGCTGGCCTGCTTGCAGGTTTGCTGTTGTCCATGTGGATCTTTACGCTCACTGGAGCCCTCACACCTACTCCTCATGAATTCATACTAACTCTGATTTTCCCCCACCCAAATCTTACCTCCCCACTCTGCTACTTTCCTTCTCTTTCTTTCTTTCTTTCTTCCTTTCTTTCTTTCTTTCTTTCTTTCTTTCTTTCTTTCTTTCTGTCTGTCTTCCTTCCTTTCTCTCTCTCTCTCTCTCTCTCTCTCTCTCTCTCTCTTCTTTGTTGTTGTTATTATCATTGTTGATACAGGGTCTTACTAGGAAATTTGTAGAGCTCCTTTGATCTCAGCCTCCCCAACACTGGGATTACAAGTGTGTGCCTCCAGACCTGATTTCAGGGCCAGTATAATTTGCCCTAGGTTCCAGGTCTGGCACAGCATACAGTATTGGGCATCGAACTCAGAACCTTGTGTTTGTCAAGCATGCACTTAGACCACCGAGCTATCTCCCCAGCCCCAGTAGTGATAGATGTTGAACGAGTGACACACATTTTGGAATGGACCTGAAAAGCTAGGATCAACCAGTGCTCCAACCTGCAGGAAAAGAACTACTAATGGAATCTGAGTAAACATGCAAGAATCAGCCCACACCAGCCAAAGATGCCAAGACCGAAAAAGCTAAGGGGTCTCTTGTTTGGTGCTGGGGAGAACGGCAAACTCTCCAACTTGTCTTATTGGATAACATATATGTGAGGGGCCTATCTGGCTCTGGCTTCCATGAATGTCACAGTTGCTCTTTCCCACCACCAAGTGAGGCGCTATGCTGGATGCTTTCTTTACATTGCAGTACCAAACCCCTCCCCCTGCCCCCTGCTCCCACAGACACCAACCATGGTTTTGTTTTCTGTGATTTCCGTTACCTGAAGCCACCTTTGGCCTTAAAATACTAAATGGAAAACTTCAGAAGTCAGCAATTCATAAATTATAAATAAGTCATTCTGAGTAGCATGATAAAGTCTCCCTGTCCCTCTCCATCTACCCACCCTTTGATCTAGCATTGCTATAGTACTTACCTGTGAGTCACTTCGTGTAAGGATCTCAGTTATTGAACTGACCATCACAGGAATGTGTATGTTACTTTATTGTAGCCCCTGGGTGTAAGAAAAATGATGCCTGTAGTTTTAATACAGAAGATTGTTATAATTTCTCTATTTTATTATTGTTTTAATCTGTTACTTTGATTGACTTATAAATAAAACTCAGAGATGTGTCTATAGAGGAAATGTATACATAGTTCTTTATTAGCCAGTCCTGGTTATGTACTGGGTCTCTTGGGATGTGCTCCCAGTGGGTTACTGAGGTCATTTCCCCCTTCAGAAGCCCATGAGAAGTTGGTACTACTAACCTACTCCAAAGATGGAGGTAAGGTGTCTAGAGTTTAAGTCACTCGCCAGGGCTACCCAGGAAAGATCAGGTTGAATTACTAGTTTCCAGGTTTTCTCTGACTCCATGGGCTGAATGACTCCACTACAGAGATTATAAAAGAACTTTTTCCTTTGATAATTACACTCTTCATATATTAGATCCTAAATTTGGTCCATTCTGTTTCTCTCTTGAATGGAAGCAACAGACCCTCCCCACCTCCATTTTGCTGATGAAATCCCTTCTTTCTGACACACTAGCATCCCCTATATACCCTGGCAGTCATGCCCTAGGCCCCAGCCTGTTTGGGGTCCTGGCATCTCTGTTGCAGTTCCTCTTTTCAGGGCCTCGCCTACCCGACCTTGTGCTTGAGCGTCTCTCCAGCTGGATGGCAGCAGCTGGACTGTTTAGCAGACATCCAGAATCAGAAACTGGAAGAGCACTTTCTCACTGATCTCAGTATTGCCTGTGAGCCTCAATTCCTCCTGGATTCCCCAGTTCTTTTCTGGACTCTTCTCTGTTTTTTATGTCCTCCTAGTTACTTACCTTCTTTAGGTGGCTCTCCATTCTCTTTGAGGTTACTGTGGTCTTTAGAGCCAAGCTCTTTTAGAAAGCATTAATAAATATAGACCCAGAAGTTGTTGCTTCGGTGCGGAGCATATGCCTTTCAGCTGTCTTCCTAGAAATCGCTTTCCAGCATGTTGTCCTTTATATGTTAGTGGCTCTTGGCAAAGTGAGAACATGCCTTCTCAAGGCTGAATCTGCTTTCCCTATTTACCCTGCAACCCTGGCGACACGCTGTCACTCCAAGATGCAAAGGAAGAGAGCGCAGTGGCTGGGGCAGGTGGTCCAGCCAGGTGGTGCATTCCCCAGCCACGCACTCGCAGCTCTCTAGTGCTCCATTCCCCAGGCTGACTTCACCTCTGCCCCTCTGTGCTGTGGAAGGCGCTGTCCCACACTGTCACATTCATCTCTTTACCCTGGCCTGGGGCCACAGTCTACATGCAGTTTCCCTGGAGCCAAATCGTCTCAGCATCTGTAAAGCAAAGCTTCATCCATCACCGAATGCCGTTATGACGGAAGCAGCTGTTACCCAGACGTGACCCTGCTGGGGCGGTGGGAGAGTGATCTATCTTGGAGCAGCAGCGTGACAACGCCTAGCCTATGCCTCGTGGAGCAGAAGGAATCCTCGGAGCAAAAGCCAGACAGGTCTATGGAAAGCAGCCCTTCCACGCTTCATGTCAAATGTTTTCATATACAAAATTCCAAGAAAATTTGGCAAATCCAAGAATATGTACCCAGGGAAAACACTTCTAATCAAGAAGGTAGCCATCATTAATATGCTACCATATCCTCTGGTATATATCTTGGATCTTTAGATGCATCTGTATCACCAGCTAAACAGCAATGGGGAGAATGAATTGATTCACACAGTGGCCTTCAGCTTTGCCCGGGTGTCTCACCCAGTGATCCTCCCGATCCCTTCCAGAGTTGGGCCTTTGGGTCCTGAGGTCACTCACCATGAGCTCTGGAAATTCCTCTTTCCAGGTCTTGGTCCTTTCAGTGTGGAGCATCAATGAACAAGAAAGACAGCAACATAATGTAAATCCCACATTACATGGGAAAAGTTCAAGGAAATGCCTCAGGTCAAAAGGACATAAAGTCAGACTTTGACCTGTGGTGATAATCCCAGCACTCTGGGAGGCAGAGGCAAAAAGACCACAAATTTAAGAGCACTTTCATCTACTTAGTGACTTTGCGAGACCCTGTCTCAAACGGTTGGAGATGTAGTCCAATGGGAAAGCCCTGGGTTCAATCCCCAATGCTGCAAAAATAAAACCAAAACAGTAACAACAAAACCCTGTAACACAACAAGACAATACAAAACAGGTAATAAATAAAGTTAGAAAACAATTAGTAGACCTCAGTTTGAGGAATAAAGAATAAAAGGAAGCCTGGATTTAGAATCTGACTTGAAGTTGCTTTTGGGTCTGTTTCTGTCATGCTTAGTAACTGGAGGTCATGGCAACCCTTCTGAGCAGCATGCATGTGCACACACACACACACATACACACACACACACACGCACGCACGCACGCACACACACACACACAGCCCACTTGATTGAAAATCTCCTTACAAGAAAAAGAGAGTTGTAAGACTCAACCTTCATCCTCAAGGGTGTTATAGTTTGTGCATAGGTGGCCCCTCAAAACTTCACGCAGTCCTGGGGTGGCTTCTGGAGTTTCTGATTGATTCTTGATCCAATACTGAGATTGTAGGTGTAAATGGGGTGGGAAAACTATAATGTAAGGAGGGGAGAGAGGCTGGCTAGCTGCCAGAGGTGCTGTTTCTCCCTTTTGCCCTCTGTTCTTTGCATTAACCATGAATAGTTGCTCTCTGACACATGCTACTCTGCTTTGGAGCCAACTGAGTATGGACTGAAACCTCCACTAACTGTGACCTAAGGGAACCTTACCTTCCTTTATTCTGGGCGCTATGCATGTGTCCCAGCAATGAGAGCAGGGTAATCAAGACATAGGAACTTGATGACGATATCTATCACTGCCAAGGACTTAAAAATGTGTTTCCAGTGTTGAATTTCTGGCACTTTCAAGTGCTCATTGGTGAGGAGGTCCATCGTGTTCTACAACCAGGGTTCTCAACTTCAGCATCACTGATACTGGGGGCCAGGCCACTCCCTGTCAAGCAGATGGCCCTGGGCTTTACAAGACATTTATCAGCATCTCTGGCCTCTGCCTACCAGATGTCAATGGGACATGAGCTTCTTCCATCACTGGTGAAAGCAAAATGCCCCTAGACATTGTGACATATCCATTGGGGAACAAAACCACCCCAAAATGAGAACCACTGGACTAGTGTGGAAATGACTCTATATGTAATATCTCTAGGGGTTTTAGAACCAAGACTAGCCTGGATGCCTGGGCTTAGGAGGAAAGGGGATTAATATGGATCACAGCTCATTTATTTTCATCCTTTCGATAACCCTCCCAGGTTGGCCTTATTGTCCTGCTTTATATGCAGGGAAAGCTGAGGCCCAGAGAGGACAAGTAATTTCCCCAAGATCACACATCAGATAAACTACAGAACAGCTTGTTCTGCAGTTTTGTCACTGGACAGGCAAATCATAGTCCTAGGAGTCAGTCAAAAAGAAATCCTATACATTCTTTTTTTTTTTTTGTCTTTTTGAGACAGGGTTTCGCTATGCAGTTGAGGCTGGCCTTGAGCTCACTTTTGTAGCCCAGGCTGGTCTCGAACTCGCACCAATCCTCCTGCCTCAGCCTCCCGAGTGCTGGGATTACAGGCACGAGCCACCACGCCTGGCTCACATTCTAAGTGTTAAGGTTTATGTCTAGTTGTCCCCCCAAAGCCTCGTGCAATCATGGGTCAGGGACTTGTAGAGCTTGAGACTTGATCCATGATCCACTGGGATTATGTTTTAGTACTGATGAGATTATAGTCTGAGTACTGCTGGGAATTATAAGTGTGGCCTGAGGTGGATAGGCTAAGGCAGAGACCCTGATGTAATTTAAGGAGAGACAAAGAGACAGACTTGAGCTGTTGCTCTGCTGCCCTGTTTGGTTGGCTGCCTCTGTCACCATTTTGTTGCTGTTCTGCCACCATGAACTGGATGCTCTCTGCCCTGCTCCACCCAGCCTTGGGCCAGAAAAATATGGACTGAAACCTCCACAAACTGTGAGCTACATAAACCTTTCCTTCCTTCATTTTGAGTGTCGAGTATTTGTCCCAGCAATGAGAGAAAAGTAACTAAGACATTAAGTGAATAAATTATAAATTAAAAACAAAAACTGGGCACATGGAGCAGTGGGCCTAAAGGGAACCAGGCTTAAGTGACATCAAAACTGGCTAATTTCACAGGGAAGACGTAACCTACTTCCAATCCCCTCCTGTTTGTTTAGAACAGCTTTGTCAGCAAGATTGCCATTGGAGTATTTTGCGTGCTGATTGAACCCTGCAATTAAGTCCTCCTTGATGAAAGCACGTCAGGGCTAATTTTAAATCTGATTACCATCAGCACGACATCCACTTGAAGCTGCTTTTCAAGCGGTGGTGAATTTCCCAGGGATGTCAGGGCTGGAGCTTATTCCCATACATCTTTGCAGCCTCATCTTCCTGTCCTTCCACTGTAAATCCTTCCAGACAGGGCGGGTTCCAAGTGTGTTAAGCAAAGCCCAGGTGCCTCTCCTGAGAGCTCAGAAATGCCTTGGCTTCTCAGTGCTGGCCTGCCTCAAAGAACAACAGAAGACTGAGCATCTAATCAAGTTAGAGAAAGAAGAGGCTCCCTCTCTACAGCCTGAGCTCCCTTGACTTGCAAGATGCTAAACTCATAACAATAGTACCTGGCTTTGGTGGCTTCTGGCTTATGGCAGAGAAGGATTGACCCCAGTAGCTAAATCACTTCCTGATCCTATCGCCTTCCACTGTCTCTCAGATCTTCCAGTCTTTCTTTGAATAAAATTTGTTAAGCAAGGCAGGAACCATGAAAGATGGTCTGTGCGTACCACAGAGGAGATAACCAGTCCACTTGTACTACACAGGGTGACACCAAGGCCAGAGAACTGTGCTAAGTCATGCCCCGTGCTGTGGAGTGAAATTTCAGAATCTTTACTTGCCAGGATCTGGTACTAACCATCTGCAATGTTTGACACATTGTGTCACCTAGAAGTTTTACTAAGAGACCCAGCAGGGGGCCACTCCTCACTTTGTAAACATCCTGAGCCTGTTCAAGAGGAGGGCAGGGAGGTGGTGTGAGCCACAGCCACGAGGTGGGGGTAGCCTGCTCACCATACAAGAGAGGAAAAGAGGTTTGTTCCTCCTCCTTTTGCTCTTGTTCCTCTTGTGGTCCTCTGCTGCCTTGAACAATTGCCCCTAGGTCACACCACGCTACCTTGGAGCCAGCTGACTATGGGCTGAAATCTCCAAAAACTCTGAAACAAATAAACCTTTACTTCCTTAATTTTGGATGTTAGATATTGCCATAGTTTTGGGTTTTTGCAAGATGAACAATATAGTACAGGACATGTTTTGTAATCCTTTTTTTTTTCTTTTTAATAATGAACCACCCAAGAATCACATACGATAAGTACAGGAAATCTATCCCACACTTAAGACTGAAAAATCCAGCTGAGCATCTAGAGCTCCTAACTATGCCTCCCACCAGTCTGACTGGAGGCCTAGAGCCTACAACAAGGTCCCCTGAAGGCCTGCTTCACGGATATGTGCTGGAAAAGCCCAAAGGTCAACGGTGGTGAAAGTCTATGCTAGTGGGATGAAGGATCTGTGCTAGCAAGCTGAGGGATCTGAACTAGAACCAGGAGGCAACCCTCAAGGTAAACATCAGAGCTCTCTCAAAGGTACCACAACCATGTGCAGTGACGGTGAGGTCCCGAGCTCCTCCAACAATGAGAAATGCTGAGTTCCCATCAGGAAAGCCACTGCAACAAGCTTCATGAAGCAGAATATTGCACTATCTTCCCCTCTGTAGCCAGGAGTCAGGACTCAAGAGGAGGACCCACGCTTCTCTAAAGTTCACTGGGAAAGCGGGCATGACAAGGTCCTCCAGCAGAACAGCCTAAGAGAGATAGCGGCTTCCAACAGCTCCATAGCTTCACGGAACAGCATCCCTACCAGCATTTCAGCAGCTTCTCCTTTCTGCCTTATGCTGCTGGCAACAATCCTCAGGTAGGCCTCCGGCACCCAGCACCATGCCAGCTTAAGTATGCTGGGAGTAGTAAGTTGAGCACCTGTTAGAAATCCGCTACAGGCATTTTGTCTCAGTGATGAGAGAAAAGTAAGACTCCATCCTTTTGCTGACTCGGTGGCTTTCACAGCTATGGTCCATGCTTTGTTCTTGAAAGATGACACATCCCTGTGAGCTTTGCCTTTTGCACACATTCCTAGTGCTGTAACAAGAAAACGAAAACCCCTTCATGTTAGGGCCCTATGTCTGTCTTGCAGTGTATCTCATTTATAGTAAAGACCTGAAAAAGGACAGAGGTGGCAAGTGAGGAAAGAGACACTTGGGAAGTGAGGAGGCGCAGCACCTGTGCCCCCTGGAGGTGGCATGAGTCAGAGGGAACCACCCACAGTGGAATCAATGCCACTTTCTTGATTGACTCAATTGCAGAAAAGATGTCATCCATCCCTAGGAACATGAGATGGGCCAGAGTGGGATTGGAGGAGCTTTGGGGAAGGATGATGGCTTCAGTTTAGGTCATGTGGATTAAAGAATGTCTTGGACATTCCAGAGAATACAGAAAAGGAGACTGAC
Organism: Myocastor coypus; assembly: GCA_004027025.1. NCBI lineage: Eukaryota > Metazoa > Chordata > Mammalia > Rodentia > Myocastoridae > Myocastor > Myocastor coypus. The sequence goes on from PVJA010003350.1 coordinate 25,775, forward strand.
TCTTTATTGGCATTCTCTTTATTCATCTGAACATGCAGATTCCCCACCTCCTTATCTACTCAGATTGTTTCTTATTGGGAATGGGATCTATCTTAGTCTGTTTTGTGTAGCTATAAGAAAATACCCAAGGCTGGGGACTTTATAAGGCAAGGCACTTATTTTGATGACAGCCTCAGCTGGTGAGGGCCTTCTGATGGTGGTGGGGGCATCATATGGCAGGGGTATGTGCAAAAGAAGGATGCCACAAGTTGAGACAGGAAACAAGGGATTAGGGTAGAGGCAAGTAGGGGTGGCTAGGCTGGTTCTTTTGTAACAACCTGCTCTCTTAAAATTAATCCATTCCCATGAGACCTGACCCACTTGCAGGAGGCAACACAGATCCATGCATGAGGATCCCCACAACATAATCACCTTCAACTTGAAATGTTTCAACACCTCAACGTGGCTTCCTTGTGACAGCAAGCTTCTAGCCCATGAGTCCTTCTGAAGTCAAGCAAGAGTGAAGGGGAAATGGCAGCCAGAGTCACATAGGAAGATGCCTGGTAGCATGGAACATGAAGGCAACGAGTGAGAGGAAGGGCCTGGTTTTTTCTTTGCATCTAGAGAGAACAGCCCTTAATTCTGGAAGACTGTCTGGCTTCAGCTTTAAGCACCAAGCTTGGTTTGGAAGACCTCCAGTCATGCTCCAATAAACCTCCAGACCTGGATGTTCACAGCCTATGCAAAAGGCTCCATTCATGCTGTTCATTATTCATATATTTTAATATCTCAATTTCAAATTCATTTTATTCATGCTTTTTTTCTTTACTTGTTTTGACCCAAACTACTTGTGGCACTAATATGTCTTAAACTTATTTAATTGTTTCCTGTTCAGGCTTCAGCCTTCTGGGTTGTAGGGCCTCCCTGTTCTTTGTGAGGTTTTTTTTGTTTTGTTTTGTTTTTTTCCCCCATATTTTCATTTGTACTATTCTGCCTTGCATAGATTGGAACATATTTTGGTTTTCATTTTAGCTTTTATTTTTATTTAAATTATTGATCACTGAACCTTTCACCTGTTCAAGTTTTTTTTTTTTTTTTCTTTTTCTTTTTTAACTTGAGTCATTTAACTGGTCTTGAATCCTTTGAAGATCTTTTCTGTTCTTTTCAGATTTTTTAAAATTCCAACCTTTAAGTTCTTAACTTGTCTCTTTCAACCACTGTCTTACTAATACATCTCTTTTAAATGGCCTTTATTATTTGTTCTTCCTTTACATCTAATATTCTTCCCACTCATTTGTTTTTTCTGCTTTTGAACATGTTATATAGTGAGCTAGGTTTTTGCAAAAGATTTTGGATATAATTTGCAGTTTCTGCATGGAACAGAGAATAGCTTTCCTTTCCCTTTTAGCTATAGATTCTGATTCTCTCTGGATATGTCCAGTAGATTTTTCCGTAGAGATTTTTGGAAATTAATTCTAAAGCACTGAGTACAGGCAAGCACTCATATTCGCACTCCTTACCTCATCCAACAATATCCCTCCCTTGCCAATAATTCTGTGTCTTCTGACAGCATGTCTGCAGTTTGCAGGATGGCGCATCACTCAATCACATGATAAGGAAAGGTAACTTGGTTTTACCACCCCCCCAATTCACACAACAATAGGAGAAAGTGATTTACACATGGTATGATCTAGCTCAGGTAAAATGGCTTCTATGGGAACAATGGAATGGAAAATCAGAGTAATTAGTGGATGTAATCTGAGTGCAAAGTTAGAGTGGGCTGAGAGAGGCAGAATGAGAGGCCAGAGTTCTTGGGACTTTAGCTTCAACTGTGTGCTGAGGACCCCATCCTAACTGCTGTCGGGCACTGCCTGCTTTCATCCCTACAACACGCTCCATATGGAAGACACTATCCTCTCCCTCTAGTATTACACACTTTCGTTGAAAAGCTAAGGTCCATAGACTTTGGAAAACGTGTCCTCAGCCACACTGGTACTAAATGTTAGAGCCTGATGATGACCTTGTTCTCTCTGGCTCTAAAGTCTGCTCTCTAAGTTCTTTCCTTCCTCCCTGGGTAAAAGTGAAAAACAAAGATTGGGAACCCAAAAGTAATACTTGGAAAACGTGCTCCATGTATAAAATCAGATCACTTTAGAAGACCAAGGAGTCTTCTAAGTCAAGGGCCAGGGGCCCCACTGGATACCTTTGTTGCTGGGGAACTCTGGAGGACAGAGCAAGGCAGAAGCACAAGATATTCATGACTGACCCAAGAGAAGCTGTGTGATGGTTCAGCTTAATTGTGTCAACTTGATTGGCTTTGGGATTCCCCTAGGTATCAAACTAGTACAGCACAACTCTGGGTGTTTGAGCAGGTGATGAAGGTGTAACCTTTGGGATTATATATGGTCCCTGGCCCCTCTTCTCTGACTGTAAAGAATTTCCAGCACAATTGGAGTGATTTCCATAGCTGGTCATCCCTGTTGTATGTGGCACTGTTTCCAGTTTCTCTGCTTCATGAATGTCATGAACGAAGCAGCCTTCTTTCGTGATGTTCTTGTCTTGGAGCCAGCTGACCATGTACTAAATGCTCCAAAGTCATTAGTCCTCCGCTCCTTCAGGTTTTCAGCATCAGGTATTGTGTATTAGCAATGACGGTGCTCACTCATGAGCTGTGTGAAGGAGAACAGGGGTCTTAGCAGGCCTACATGGAGAGTCAAGGTGTGGCTGGCCAGAACTGGACAGCCTAAGGAAGAGCCATGTACAGGGAAGCCCCCACTCGATTTAGAGATAGGTATGATATCCATAAACACTGTCACAGTAAACTTTCACAAACAAGGTGGTTTACAAAATGGAAATGCATTCTCCCGCAGAGGTGTGGGCAACAGGCTTTCAGTCAAGGTTTGACCAGAGCTGGTACCTCACTGGCTTCGGAAGGTGACCAGCTATCTCTGGCACTCACTGTCTACAACTGCAGGCTCTAGCTTCTGCCTCAATTACCACATGACCATCTTCTCATGAAATTTGTGTGTGTGTGTGTGTGTGTGTGTGTGTGTGTGTATGCACACGTATGTGTCTCCTTGGGAGTCTCCTCTTCTAAGGACATTGATCATAGTGGATGCAAAGCCCACACAGTGCACTAAGACTGCCTCTTAATGGCTTCACAGCAATCTATTTCCAAATTCAGTTGCATTTGAAGTTGCATGGAAGAATGTGAATATGGCACCATTATCCAAGCCAGCTCCAGTTGAGGAGCAAAGTGACACAGACATTGTATAACAGCCCGTGAGCCTCTGTCACCTGGACCTCAACCCAGAGGTTTTGAAGTGGATCATAATATGGAATCACCCAGATGGTTGGACCAGTCCTACAGCTGCATCCAGCTCCAGAGATGTTGATATATTGGATCTCCATGCAAGCTGGACTTTAGGGTTTTCAAGTGCTGGGATTCAATACCACTGTCTGGAAGCATTTGGAACCCAACATTGACTCCTGTGTTACAGCAATTTAGAAAATTAGGGTGACTTCACCTCATGACCCCTGGATGTGGGAAGCTACTAGACAGCAGTGCATGGAGTTCTGAATTGGTCTCTTGCACTGGGTTAGGCTCAGCTTCTTTTCAGTGGGTCTTCTCTGAATCTCAGGTTCTTCTATTAAAAAAAAAAAAAGATGGTGGAGCTAGGTGTGTTCTGAATGCCATTAATGAAATTTAGAATACTTTATGTCACTATTGAATATATTATTTGCAACTGTTGTTAAATGGAATTTTATCCTCTGTGACTCTCACTGGGAAATGAGTATAAATTCTAGGCCACCAGTGTAGAGGCTTGGTGGAGACAGAGTCTTTAGTCATTTCCATCACCAGCTTCCTAGCACCCAGCACAGTGCTGACCAGACAATGAACATTCAAAGTGATTGTTGAGCAGTGAACTGGTATATGAATAAGGAATGTTCTAGCTGGGCCTAATGGTGCATGCCTGTAATTCTAACCTTCCTAGAACTCTAGGAAGCTGATGGAGGATTAAAACTTTGAGTCCAGTCTTAGTGACTTAGAGAGACCCTGTCTCAAACTTTTAAAAATAGATATAGCTCAATATGAAGGCCCTGGGTTTAATCCCTAGCATTGAGGGCAAGGAGAAAAAAACCAAGGAACATGCTAGTGTAAATTAATCTACTCCCACTCCCACTCAGGGGTATGGCCATAGTCAATTAAAAGCAATAACATAAACTTGCTCAGATGTTTTGAACATAGTAAGTTCTGACTTGTCCTCTTGTTAGTTGAAAAGTGCATAGAGGTCTAACCTATCTCTCTGAAACTCAGTGTTCCCATCTGTAAAATGGGGAAGTCAATATTCACCTAATGAGGGGGCAGTAAAGTTGTAGATAATACAGCTAAAGTTCAGGGCCTGGCTGTTGGCATTACATAGTGAATTAATATAGATATACCTGGCCTTATGTTGGCATTGAAAATGAAAACCTTTTAGGCTAGGGATGTAACTCAGTGGTACCATGCCTTCCTAGCATGCATAAGGCCCTAGGTTTCATTTACAGTACTACAAACACAAGTTTGTAAGCACTTCTGGGGATCATGAAGAAATCTATATCTAACTTTGGCTCGAAGGCTACAGTACTGTCAACTAGATGCAACAAAGATCCCTTTTTAAGGTGCTACTGATTAATACTATTAATATTTGGAATTAAGAATTAAAATCCCTAAAATCTATAAGGATTTTAGCCTTTTATCATACTGGACATTAACTTGTCAATAGTTGATATTTATCAATTATAGTATCACATAAGCTAGATATCAATTATCATTTCCATCAGAGTGTGGGTGCTAGACATGTAGAAGGGGAAGAACAGGGCAGTTCTGACTGAGGGCCTCCCAAAAGGACCTGGGCTGGGGTGTTGTCCTCTGTGTGTTTGCATGGGGCCTAGGGCTGCCTCCCACATGGCTCACTGTTGTGACCAGCAGGATGACGATAGTTGTTGGCTGCAGGCTTGAGTTCCATACCAGATGACCCCTTCACATGGCTCCATAAAGGCTCAGCAGCTAGCCCCCCAAAAGGGGTGTCCAACAACATACAGGAGGAAGGCTGAACAACCTTTAAGGCCTGCATCAGAAGGCACATTTGACTATGCCTGATGTTCTAATAACTACAGTAAACCTGTTTAGTGTGGGAGCCACCCTGAAGACTGGTCTGTAGACCACTTGCGCTGTTATATCCATGCATTCTTGGGTCTCATCTACAATTTCTGCACTCCTCCTAGATGATTTCACAATCTATGCTAACATTTGAGGACAAGTGGTTAATCCTCCTTACACACACCTACCTATCAACATTTACACTCAGAAACATGGTGTGACTGTGGATGATCATTTTGGGAGTGACATGGAAGTTTAGGGGCAAATACCAATTTCTAAATCATAAGTAGGTGCCTCTTTTGCAGGAGAAGTTTAATGAAATATTTTTTTTAATATTATTACCCAATCCCTTTAGATACTTTCCTGTGATAATTGAGTCTTTGGGGACTTTAAGGTAGAAAGTAGAGCTAGTTCAAAGAGCACAGACTCTAAATAATGTTTCTGTCTCCTGCCACATTAAGTCAGAAGTTAGAATTCCATGGAGTCCCACTAAAGGACCACGTGCTTTCTGGCCTTCTGTGCACCTCTTCACAACACTGTAAACTAATCAAGGAGGGAAGAAGTGGCTCCACTTCCCTGCCTCCCATTTAGGTCTTAACCATCTACAGGAGCAACATCAAACATCTTCGCAGAGAACTCACCCATGCCAGTGAGTGAAGATATCCTTGTTTTAACACTCCAGCTACTTTCATTGTCCTACTTTCCACATTTATTTACATAGCCCAGTGCCTCCTCTAGAAATACTGCCAGACCACAGCTCCCTAGCAGATTTTAACTGGTCCAGGCCAAAAATTGATCAAAATTCACTCTAGGATTTTTAGTAGCCAGGGTCAGGCCTGACCAACTAGGTTAAGTATAGAAGGATGAAGGAAGGGGAGAAAAGAGAAGGGGAAAGATGGAAATTTGTACTCACATAGTCAGGGGATCACATAGTGTCATGGCATATCTAGCTTAATATTTTAATGTCCCATTACCAACATTTCTTTGTTCTCCAGGAGGATATAAATGTACAGGTTGACTCCCCTAGACTTGCACCGCAAATCACTCTTAACGCAAGAGTCTCCTGACTCCCTCCTGCTTTGTTCTTCCCCTATCATGTCTGTTTCACTGAGGAAATCTAGCGACAAGTGCCCCTTTGAAACAGAGCTGTAAAAGTATCACTAACCATCACTCTGGAGTATAATCCTACATGTAGAATTACTAGATCAAAGAGTAGGAATGACTTTGAGAACCTTGATTCAGAACCATCATTAGTCTCCTCCTGACGGAGGGCTTCTTGTAGACAAATGGTCTGTAACAGACATGTATTTATGGGCATATGAACAACCTAGTAATAACAGAGCTTTAGTGCTTAACAATGTGCATAAATTTTTACATCCCCCAATCTACTTATTGACTTTAAGTATTTCAGTGTGGCTCACTATGGTCCACAAAACTTTTGATGGCAAAGTCATGCTGTATTAAAAACTGAGCATCTCTGACCCAGGAAAACCAAACCAATGCAGAAGATATGGTTTTAGTGACCCAGGTGACCAGGGTCAATTGATACATAAAGAATTTTTATGCATGTGGTGCTGGGAATCGAACCCCAATCTCTGTGCTTGCTAAATCAGGCACTTAATCCACTGAGCTATCTGGCTGGCCCTAGATATTTTTTTCAAAGTGATTATAGTGTGACCTTGTGAAAAACCAGGTTCTTGTGCACAATATACTAACATGAGAGAGGATATTTTAACTTGGGATATAGTTTTGACATCATATGATTAATTTCTTCTGAGTGAATAATTCCATGATCTGTAGAATATTTAGAATATTGCACAACCAACATCACTAATTCCAGAATATTTTTAGCATTCCAAAATGAAATGCCATGCTTGATAGTAATTTCTTCTTCCTTCCAGCCCCTGGCATCAACCAATATGCTTTCAGTCTGTCTGGACTTGCCTCCTTGGGACATTTTATATAAATAGACTCAGGTAATATATGACCTTGGTGGCAGGCTTCTTTTCACATCACATTTTCAAGGTTGAACCAAGCTATAGCATATATCAGTACTTATATCTTATTGAGTAATTTGTTCTGTGGATATGCCATGTTTTGTTCATGTGTTCATCTGGAATGAGTATTATGTAAGTTGTGTATGATTTAAGGTCATTGTTTGAGGAGAAAAAAATGTCAATGATCATAATATACCTTGAAGAATTCTTTTTTTTTTTTTTTTTTTTTTCACTTGTGTATTTGGTACATGGTCTCATTAAGCAGGTGAAACTCGTGGTGATCCTCCTGTTTTCACCCTCCCCAGCGCTGAGATTACATACATGCATTACCATGCCCAGATTTAGGGACCTGCTCAGCACACTTGAGGGTGGAACTGGTGCAGCAAGTGGTGCTAGGGATTGAACTTGGTTCCTGTGCTTGCTAAAGTGGGAAGTTAGTCCTCTGAGCTACCTGGTCAGCCCTAGATTTTTTTTTCTAAGTGATTATATTGTGACACCCTCGCTAGCAGTCTATGTGTGTTTCAGATGCAGACACCAACAGTGGATATTGTCTGTCTCTTAAATGTTTATCATTCTGGTGAGTGTGTCCAGGTATTGCATTGCATTTTGAAATTATTTTTCTAATGCCACAGAAGTTTAGTTTATTTTCATACAGCTATTGGCTGTGTATTTTAAGGTGTGCATTTGATGATTTTCCCCATTTTTACACTCAATTCTCTGCATATTTGTAGTTAATCTGTAGACATTCAATATAGTTTTTGTTCACTTTCCTATCCCAGGAGACAATGCACAATATCCATAACTTAAAGGAGAAAAAGGTTGCGTGGCAAGGGCATGGTTACCTGATGCCATGGCAGAGTAGCACAGTGGGGCAGAGCTGCTCACCAAGTGGCTATAGGGAGCAGAGACCATGGGGAGGGACGGGGCAAGGATGTACCCTCCCAGGTTATGTGTGCAGAGGCCCAGCCCTTCCAGCCAGGCCCTACCTCCAAGAGCACAGTCCTATGAACACATCAGTGGTGAGTGTAGAGTGCCCCATAATCTAGACATCTTAAAACCGCATCTGGGACATTTTAGATTAAAAAAAAAATTATAACCATCTTCCACCCTGCAATCTGTCTTTTATTTTCTTAATGTTATCTTTTGAAAAAGTCCTTCCTCTAATGTAACCCAGGGCTGGGGAGATAGCGTGATGGCCTAAGCACCTGTCTGGCAAGCACAGGGACCCAAGCTCAACTCCCAGTACTGTGTACTATGCCAATCCTGTACCTTCTGGGGTTGGCAGGTCCCCAAACTGGACATGGTGGCGCATCCCTGTGATCTCAGTGCTGGGGGTGGGGAGGGTGTGGGCTGAGGCAGGAGAATCACTGTGAACTTGAGCTGCATAGCGAGACCCTGTACCAAATAAATAAATAAATAAAATTTAAAAGCATAACCTAGTTTAACAAGGTCTTCCTTTATGATTACTCATTGTTAAAAATATTTAAGAAACATTTCACAGGCAAGCTAAATAGCTCAGCAGACTAAGCACTGCAGTCCCTCCTGCCATGCCAGCCCTGTCCCCTGGGCTGGTGAGCCAGCAACTGAGTCCGGGTATGGTGGCCCACACCTGTAATCCCAATGCTAGGGAGGTTGAAAACAGAAGACTCACTATGAGTCTGAGCTTCATAGTGAGACCTTGTACCAAATACATAGGAAACATTTTCCTACCCTCTTTCTCCTCCAGCAGATTTAGTTTTAGGTAGAGAGTTCATGTAGAAAGAAAAAACTGCACAGGTAATACTTCACAACAATTAGGATCTCATCTTTCTGAAAAGTTTCTGTACCTCGAAAGACATCTCCAACAGAGAAAACAAAGCACAAATTGGGGAAAAAAATTTAACCAATTGTCCCTCAGACAAAGGACTTCCAGAACATGTAAAGAACATTTTAAAAATTATGTCCTCCAAATTCAAAGACCAAATTAAAAATATGTTTATCTGGGATGAATATATACTTCTCAGATAAAGAAGTAAAAATGTAAAGTAAATATATGAAAAAAATGTTCAAATTGGTTGGTCATTCAAGAAATACAAATTAAAACCACACTGAGATTCCATCTCACCCCAGAAAGAATGGTTAACTTCAAGGACGATAACAAGTGCAGGGGGGACTGTGCAGAAAATGGAGCCCTTCTCCTCTGTTGGTGGGAATGCAGACTGATACAACCACTGTGGAAATCAGTGTGGAGACTCCTCACAAAAGCTGGATAAGAGGTCCCATTTGGTCCAACTCTTCCTTCCCTGGGTATTTTTCCAGAAGAACTAGAAACATCACACCACAGATTTATCTGTGCATTCATGTTTATAGCAGCACAATTTGTCATAGCTACATCTTGGAAACAACATAAATGCCCAAGAACTGAGGATTGGATAAAAAAGACGTGGAATTTTTATACAATGGGATATTACTTAGATATAAAGAAATATAAACTCCAGGTTTTTAATAGGTAAATGGAGGCACCTTGAGACCATACTCAAAAGTGAAATTAATCAGAACAGGGTATGTAAACATCATATTGTCTCCCTAGTAGAAGAACCTGAAAGAGTAAATAAAATCTGAAAGGTACAATTGATACTGTGAGAATATATATATTCTGGATAGCTTCGGTAAATGTACTGCTGATTTCTACTGCTCTACTGAAAGAAGTTAATGTTTAAATTTTTTTTCTAGCTTACTATTCTTTATAGCTGAGTAATACTACATTATATAAAAACATCACATTTTTTTTTCATCCATTCCTCAGGTGATGGGCATTTTGGTTGTTTCCAAGATTTGGCTATCACATCTTATGCTGCTATAAGCATAAGTGGACAAATATCACTATGATATGATGTTTTCAGTTCTTTTGGGAAAATGCTCAGTAGGCAGATAGCTGAATTGAACGAGATTTCCAGTCCTAGATTTTTAAGGAGTCTCCACACTGAGGAAAGGGATCAACAATGTGTAGTGTGTCTAAGGAGAATCACCTACAGAGGAAACATTCTCTCAGGCTTTCCCAGAGAGTAAAATTGGCCAAGCAGTGTCCATGACTCATTCAGATGGCTGACACTGACAAAAGTTCTACAAATCATTGTACATGGTTTCAGGGTAAATCCTGAGGGGGATTTGGCTGACCTTGTCCGATATAAAAATTACATGTTATGTTATATATGTCTTACTTTAACTTGGTCTTAACTATCAGCAGAAAAGTCTAACCAAGCCTTAGTAATATGCTGAGCTGTAAAAGGCTAAGTCAATAGCTTCTGACATTGCCAGTTCTGCTGATAACCCACTACTATTATAGACTATTAGACTATATATACAACTACTTTCTCTTAATTCAATTAGAAGAAAGATTTCTACTAATAATGTTTAGAAAAGACATCATGTCTACATCTTGTACTCTGAACAACTACAATGAAGACAACAATATGCCGTGTACTAATTATTGTAACTGTCCTATTCACCTGTTTTAAAACTATCTCATTATTATTTCTTTCTCATTAAAATTAATAAAAAATTTTTAAAGTTTTTCTTTCTGATTTTTAAATTTTTTGACCAGTTTTGCATGTTTATATCTGATAATCTGGAAAACTAATTTGAAGACAAAAATATACAATATAGCAACCATTGTTGAATTCTAGTGAAATTCCATTTCATTCCTAATGTTTTTGTTTGTTTGTGTGTTTGTTTGTTTGTTTGTTTGTTTTTGTGGTATTGGGGACTGAACTCAGGACCTTGTTCTTGCCAAGCAAGTGCTTATTCTATTGAGCTATCTTTCCAGCCCTTCTAATATTTGTTGTTGTTGTTGTTTACTGTTTCTTATTCTCTTTGGAAAATGAAAGAAAATTTCATGATAAAGAAAAATATTTTTATACTCCAGGTCATGAGATTGTTTTTTGTTTAAGTTTTAATTTTTTTTATTATGTGTTGATAATACATTGTGATTACATTCGTCATGGAGAATTGCTCCATGCAAAAAATAGCTCTTAATTCTTTTTGTTTCCACTTTCTTTCTCCTCTGTCCCCCATCTTCTATCTGTTATCCCCTTTCCCTGCATAAAAGTTTGTATTTTAATATTGAAACATTCATTAATTTTTAATTTCGTACTAGTGAATGGTCCCATCCAGAGAACTGGTCCCATCCAGAGAGTACACAATGTGTTAGAGACGTTCTAAATGAAAATAAGAACAAGGCGACAAATCACATGGCACCGCTTTCCAGCACTTCACCACACCCGGGAGCTCCTCTGTGTTAGTAACCAAAAGAACACAGTCTAGAATTGTGACTAATGTACCTTGTTGTATCTCTTCCTTCCCGACCATTACATCATTTTTGCATGTGACAACAACTAGCTTGCACTGCTTAATCTCTGTCCTTTCATCTCAGTGTAATCTACCCTTCAAAATTCTGCTAGGTCAGTTTATGATTAGCCCAAAAGGAGTAAGAAATTTCTGGAAAGAGCAGGATGGCAATATTCAGACAGACTTCTTTCCCATCTGACCCTTCTTGGGGATACCAACAGTTCTTTCAGTTACCAGCCTGCTGGCACTTTGAGCGTCATTATAATTTATGTTGTAGGGAGGCTAGGGGGCGAACAAGAGGAATTAGCCAGATTTTTCAATGTCATCGTACTGCTACGTGAAACAGAAGGACAGCACGCATGCCAGCTTCTCTGCAAGCGTCGCCGTCCTCCCGTAGCTGACCCCAAATGCTGAAGAGGGCACAGAGCTGATTTGGATGACCAATTCTGATACTGTATCATGCTGCACAGTGCAAAGAAAGAATAATTTTCCCATAAGTTACTTGCTGCTATACATAAGTCATGTTTCACAGACAGATTGTGAGAAAAGGACTGATCCATGGGTGCTCAGAATAGCTGGAGAATTTGCACTGGGGGAGGCCGTGCAGGGTCTGGTCGCCTGCTCATTTCTTCCTGTGTCTCTGGGGATGGGAGGTGCTATGGTAGCTTTTGGAGCACACAATTCTCCTGGGTAGACTTAGGGGAGGGGCAGGATAGCAAGGGAAGGGGCAGAGTGGGCAGAATGGTACGTGTGTGTCCAAGACCCTCCCAAGTACACACAGCAGGTGTGCAGTCTGACAGAGACCCACGGATCACTTGCTTGGCTGGGCAGGAGACACTATACTTGAGCTGGTCTCCAAAGCACATGATTCCCTTGGAGTTAGGGGAAAACTGGTAGAGAGAAAGTTAAGTTTAAGTAATAGCTCAGTGGCCAAGCACATGGCCCTGAGTTTAGGCTCTAGTACCAGAAATCAAGAAAAAAGAAAGAAGGAAAGAAAGGAAGAAAGGAAGGAAGAAGAAGAAGAAGAAGAAGAAGAAGAAGAAGAAGAAGAAGAAGAAGAAGAAGAAGAAGAAGAAGAAGAAGAAGAAGAAGAAGAAGAAAGAGAGAGAGAAAGAGAAAGAAAGAAAGAAAGAAAGAAAGAGAAAGAAAGAAAGAAGCTCTTGTGAAAAGACAACTATGTAAGTAAAGTTGAGGATTCTCAAATACCATCTATACAGTGAGATTTTTTTTTTCTAGCCCACAAAGCAATATTTCAATAAAATGAAAGTGTTTTCTACTGCTCCTAAACAGGGACCAGGAATGCTGTCGGGGGGCTGTGAAATAAGCAATGTGCTGATTTTGGGGGATGTTTGTCAGGCAACAGCTGCAGGGCTCAAATAGCAGCATGGAAGGAGTTTTCCTCTGGCCTACCTTGCTACCTTGGTGCCTCGCTGTTTTCTGCCTGGATTTATTTTCTGAAGTCCTTCCCCTGCCTTGTTCAACACAAGCACCATTCCTCAGACAGTTTTTCTGACCACTTATTATTGTCTCAATCTAGAAGGTCCAGCCACTCTGTGTTCGGAAGTGGGGCTTTCAGAAGGTGATGGGATCGTGGGGCTGCTATGCCCAGCAGTGGGTACATAGCTGACTGAGCTGTTACGAGATGGGACTTGGTATGGAGATGCCCCCTGGGGCATGATCTGGAAGGGTGTTCTTGTGACAGCTCTTGTCTTTCCTCTGGGCTTCCTGGATGCCACAGCATGAGTACTTGTCTTCCCAGGCCCTACCACCATGCCATTTCTACCTTGAAGCCAGACAACCATGAACGGAACCCCCTGAAACCTGAGAACCGCATAAACACCTCCTCCTGTCAGCTTCATTGGGCGTTGCGTCTGTGTCTTGGCCATGGGAAAGAGTCGAATACAGCGCCCTGAGTTACCGCTTCCTCGCCACGCAGCGAGTTGCCCTAATTCTAGTCACCTGCTCTTTTCTTCCTTGGACGTTGTCACCAGAGACAACTACCTTTCTAAATACTGGCTTCCATTTTGTGGTGTGTCATCAACAAACAAACCCACAAGTGAACAACTTTGTCACTCGTTCGTGGTGCCATCCATGGTCTGAAGCACGGGATTGCTATAGTAGACAATTGAACAGCATTTGTAGAATAAATGAATGATATTGACAGAACACTCACCGGGAATTGCTGGCCAGCATTCTGGATTATAATTGGCACATTTTTAAGTCAAAAGAGCATCGGTATATTGTGGGATATGGAGACAGAGCGTTTTCTGATAATTATTGTACAGACCCTCTGACTGTGATACCAGCATGGTATGTTAACAATCTGTTATTAACTTGTAATAGATGACTCTAAGGCTTAGCAGATAAAATTAATAAGCTCTTATTATCTCATGGTTTCTGAGGACTTGGGATTCAACCCTGGGCAAGCTGGACATCTCCTCATCAGAATCTCCCAGAGCCTATAGGCAAGTTCTCAGCTGGTGGTGCGGTCTCTGAGGAATTGGCTGAGGCATGAGATCTGCTTCCACGCTGACCCACACGGTCGCTGGCAGAGGTGTTAGGTCCTGCCCACGATAACCTGTCCATGGGACTGCTCACAATATGTCAACCTCTTGAGCTGGGTCTGACAGGCAAACACACGTAAATGTGAGCGTGCTCAAGATGAAGGCCGCAGCCTTTACCACCTCATCTCATCTCATGAGCAGCATAGAGTCACTTATGTCGTATGCTGTTGGTCACACAGACCAACCAGGTGGCCCCAGCTGTACCACAGCATGCAATACCAGGAGACACACAACCTTCAGTGACCATCTTAGAGACTGACCACCCCATGTGATGCAGAGATGCTTCTCTACTCTGATTTGGTCTATGGTTTCTGGAAAATCCAAGATCCGCTGCTTGGGCACTGGGATAGCAGGGCCCTGTTCTGTTCTTGCTCCAGGCTCTTCTGTGTTGCGAAATCTCTAGAAGCAGAGTCCTTCGTCCTCAGCATATGAGCTGGCCCACAGTTCACTGTAATTGTATACCTTTTCGGTGTTCCAAAGCTTTCACTTCCCTCAGATGCAGCCTGGGCATCCTCGGTTACTACTTACTTCCATCCTAAAGTGGGATCTTTTGTGGGACGTGGCCTCTCTGCCCAGTGCCTGCAGCATGTCCATTCTGTGCCAGGAGTGACTGTCCTGGCTTCAGCCTGTTCTGTGTTCTACTCGTCAGGACGCAGTAGACTCTTCAGAACAAGCATGTGAATGCTGAGAAATATCACAAAGGCCCAATCAAACATCTGCCTTTCTGCAACAGTCAGATGTTTAATCATTTAACTAGTGGCTCAACTGATGGATGCCACAAAGAGTGAGGAAGTGCGACTGAAATAGATGCAGAATAGCCAGAGCTTTAAAAAGTTTATTACAGTAAAAGATACACTGTTTTTAATCCCAAAGTCAAAATGACAAAGAAAGGGAAATGTTTTGAATAGATTCAGAGTCCTGAGGCAGCCATAACAGTGCCACTAAAGTTATTCATGAAAGAGAATTTTCAGAAGTGCTTCAGAGGGCTGGGCATAGTGGTGCACACCTGTAATCCCAGCACTCAGGAGGCTGAGGCAGGCAGACTAGTGCAAGTTCGAGACCAACCTGGACTACAGAAGTGAGCTCAAGGCCAACCTGAACTGCATAATGAGACCCTGTCTCAAAAAGAGAGAAAAAAAAAAAAGTGCTCCAGAAAGGTCAGAATGACAGAATAATTTGCAAAGCAAAGAGGAAATGTTTTGCGGAGCATGAATGGCAATGTCTTTTACTTTTATAAGTATCTTTAAAATTAAACATTATTATCATTTCCATCATTACTGATATGTATGCCAAACTTGGTCCATTTGAAGAACTAGTGAGAATTTTCAAAGAGTAAATTTAAGCATTTTTTAGAATATTTGGGTTTACTTCCTCAGTCTTCACTCTTAAGCTCCTTGAGTGATTCCAATGACCAAAATCACTGAAGATGCTTGCAGGAGCCTAACATAAAACCGAGAAGAACTAAGGAGGCTTGAAGACAAATCATATCAGAATTTCATGTGTGTTAGAACAAAGTTCTGGAAGCATATGAGATTCTACACATTTCCTCAACTTGGGCAAAATCCAGAGGATGAATTCCCTCAACACTCCATCTCCCTTCTCTTCTGGTTTCCTAAGCTCCTATGTGCACGCTTTGCCCAGCAGTGCATGATTCAGTCCTCCCAAATCTCAAGGGATGGGTTCTTTCACTGTGCAGGAGCATTGTTACCAGAGCAGAGGGATGGAAAACAGAATGAACAGTGCCATTAAACACCCACATGCACTGCCATTGGGAAGTTCCCAACCACTGGCAGCATGTATAAATCTACCTATTCCTCTGTAGCTTTTAGTAGTGCATCCAGCTTGAAAAGAAGAAAACAGATGGGGTCTGATATTTCTTTGATACTCTTCTGAAGGTTGGCACTACCAAGTTTGAAATGACTGAACAGTGTCCTAGCCAGTACTTGCTCTCAGGGGAACATACAGTGGTGCTGCCTAGAATATGCCTTGATGTCTGTGCTTATACACAAAGCCCAATTCCGGCTCCAACTTTAAGCCAAAAATTATATACCCACAAAAGGAACTTAAAGCATCCTCAATTTCACTGCTGTGTGCTAAGAGTATCAGAGCTAAGAGCACACAGAATCGTCAGAGGAGGAGTGCACAAAATGTGCCCCCACAGCCAGCACCCACTGCCATGGCTTGTACCAAGATGTCTTTCCAAAGCCTCTCCAGTCATCACAGGCGGGATGTTTTGGGGGTGGCTAGGGTATGTGATGCTGGCGTTAAGAATGCAGAGCTAGGATTAAAGGTGTGAGTGCTGCCTACCCTAAGAGTGGGTAGCCTGGATCAGATACTAGGGACAGGAAGAACTCGTCACTTGTTGCTTGTTGCCTGGATGCGTTGGGGGCCTTATGCCTACCTGCTCCATGATGCCCCTCTGCCATGTCATCTTGTCCCGGAAGCAGCCATTTAGGAACTGAAATCTCTACAAACTGAGCTAACTAAACCTTTCCTCTTCTAACTTTGAGTGTTGGGTATTTTGTCTCAGCAATAAGAAAAATAACGAAGACACCAGCCAAGTTCGTTAGAGACAAGCAAGGCACAAAATGGAATTCAGTGATAAGGATACAGGGTAAATATTTGTAGGAAGCATGACTGCAGACTACTTTTTCATAAGAAAGTTTTAAAACAACAAAGAATGAGATCATCTCCATAAATCACAGGTCCTGTGTAGTGCTCAAGACAGGAATAGGCTAATGATGGTGGCTGTTCCTTAATTCTGAGAGAAAAAGAGCCAAGGATTACCTACAGAAGACATTGTTTTCTCATATATATATATATATATATATATATATATATATATATATATATTGTTATGGTTTATGCATAGGTGTCTCCTCAAAGCCTCATGCAGTCATGGGTGGCTTGGCTTCTGGGGCTGGTGACTAATTCTTGATCCAGTGCTGGAATTGCAGATGTGATGCTACACCCTAGCCCTGGGATGGGTAATTTGCATTACAATGTAAGAAGGGGAGAGAGGTTAGCTAGCTGCCTGAGCTGCTGCCAGTCTCTTTGCTCTCTGCTCTTTGCCACCACCATGAAATATTGCTCTCTGCTATGTGCTGCCCTGCCTTGGAGCCAGATGAATATGGATAAACTTCTAATAACTGTGAGCTAAATACCCTTTCCTTCCTTCATTTGGGGAATCAAGTATTTGTCCCAGAAACCAGAGAATAACTGAGATACATATATGCGCACACCGATGTCAGTTATATGTGCTTTTTACTAATGGAGTTGGTCTAGTGGTTTTCAATTATCATTTGATCATCTCTGTCCAATCTAATCCAAACCATTTCTCAGAAGATAGAAATTCCCTGGGTTAGATGGGTATGATCAAGCGGGATGTGTTACATTTCTAGGGTAAAACTTACGTGTGTATTATGTACTCTCCACTCCAAAATTCTATCTCAACATATCTTAGATTTTTCTGGGAGTTTGACACAGTCTCCAGTGCCACACTATTACAAAAAATCTATCGAAAACAATGATTAATTTTTAGTCAACTAAATTTATGTATTTTGAATACCAAATTTCTTTTTTCAAATAGCAAATGGTGTTAATATTTATTTCTTTCAGTGATTTTTTCCAGAAACTGTCAAGAATTTGTGGTGTTGATAGTTGTGTTTATAAGTTTCATAATGAATAATAGCTTGTTTTTTAACAGTGATAATTAACTGATTTCTCCAATTTTAGAAAATGAATTCAAAGCAAAAAAAAAAAAAAAAACCCAAAAAACCCAATAGCTATAGCCATCTCCAATTGTGGCATCAAGGTGAAGTCTGTGTGCTCTGAAGAACTGCTTAGTCATATTTTCTTACAATTCAATGTTAGCTTGTTATTCATTTATTGAACTCCATTCCTTTAGGTATCTTTTATCTTTCTTATAAGCATCGCATTATTTACTCCCTGCTCCTTGCAAGCCTGGCTATATTAATATGAATGACTGTGTCTTCTTTCATTTCAGCATATGTAAATGAGTAAGGACATCTGTGCAGGCCCAAGAGTACACACACACACACACACACACACAGAGAGAGAGAGAGAGAGAGAGAGAGAGAGAGAGAGAGAGAGAGAGAGAGAGAGAGAACAAAATGCCTCACACAGAAAGAAAAATTCCTAATCAATCTTGAAGTCCACATTGAACAATACATTACTGTAGAAAAATAGGATATAATCATTGATTTTGTCCAGGTCTAAGCACCACAAATTTTTAAAATTATTTTTTATTTTATCAAAGTTGCCTGTGCATGTACATTGACTGAGATCATTTAGCTCTTAGGACAATTACTTAACTAAACTTCCAAACCAAAGCCAAACAAACAAATTCTTCACTCTCCACCAGAATCTCAAATTTCCATTTCAGCAGGCTACCATATTTAAGTTTTAAAGATTTGCTCCTATTTCTGTTTTCATACCAATGAATAACAAAATATTTTAGCATTACTTATTGCTAGACAGCATAAGATGGCTCCCACTGTGGAGATGTGGATTTATCTCTGTCTTACTTTTCAACCATCTTATACTCTCTCTCTCTCTCTCTCTCTCTCTCTCTCTCTCTCTCTCTCTGTCTTGCTCAGTCTCTCTGTTTATTCTCTATCTCTGTCTCTCTGTGTTTCTCTGCCTCTCTGTCTCTGTCTCTGTCTCTATGACTCTGTCTCCATCTCTCTGTCTCTGTCTCTGTCTCTGACTCTGACACACACACACCTCCCCTCTTATTAAAATACAGTTGTCCTCAGTTAACATTAACATAATAATTATGTATCACTATTCTCAGTTGAACTACATATTGCTACATAAAATATGCACAACTATTTGTGTGTGTGTGAAATTAGTACCTGAACCCTTTATTAATTTTTGTAGTATAATGGTTAATTTTATGCGTCAGCCTTGCTGGGCCAACCCTGAGTTATTCTGGATACATATGTAAGCTTATTTGGAGATGAAATTAACATGTGAATTGGTAGAAATAGGGGCTGGGTTTGTACCTTGACTAGCTGCAGTACACGAGCCTTGACTAGAATGTTTGAGGCCATGGGTTCCATCCCCAGGAACATACACACAAAAACATTGGCAGACAACAAAGCAGATGGCCCTTCCCAGAGTAGACAGGCCTCCTCCAATCTGTTAAAAATTTGGGTAGGACAAAAAGGCCAAAGGATGGAGAATTCTCTTTGTACCTGACTGCTTCAAGCTGGGCTCTGATCTTCTCCTGCCCTCTGTCTCAAACTTGCATTGCAGCTAGCACCATCTGCTCATCTGGTCTCCAGTTCAGTGAATCCAGAACCTAGGAGTACTCAGCCTCCATAACTATGTGATTGATTCCTTATAATAAACACATATTGGGATGGAGGACAGAAAAAAAACACATATCCAGCTATCTATCAGGAATCGAACTATAGTCTCTCCTATTAGTTCTGTTTGTCTGGACAACCTAGACTAATGCATTTTGTCTCTTTCGTTTTTACGCTGCCTTTCCCTCCTCTGCGTCTCCTCTCTGTACTCTAGACTGCACCAGGCACAGTGTCCCTGTCATCTTCCCACAGATCTTCTCCCACAGCACACTGAACTGAACCCCATGCTCAGTTCTCATCCAGGGTCTCCCTCGGTGCTGTCCTGGTTATCAGCTGCCCTGCTTCCACCATGTCTCCAGCTTTCTGTATCCCACAGTATGACCATCAGTCAATCCTGATATATCAACTTTATTGGATTAAGAAATCCCTAGTATACTAGAAGAACACATTTGCAGGTGTGTCCACGAAGCTTGGATGCTATGTCTGGTCCCTGGCCCTTTCCTCTTTGACACTGTCCTTCTACTCTGCTACATGCACTAGACATCTTTGCTCCGTCACACCCCTTGACCATGCTGTGTCTGTCTTAGAGGCCAATGCCTGCTGACTGAGTCACCTCACACCATAAGCCACATCAACCCTCAGCTCCTTCAGACAGTGAGTGCTGGGTATGAGGTCTCAGCGACGGGACTGCTGACTGGTACACATGGCTTCCTTGTTCTCGGTTTCCACCCCCAGTTTGAAATTCTTTTCACTGACATAAGGATCATGTACTATAAATTCACCACTTTAACCATGTTAAAGTATGCAGGCCTGCCATGGCAGCCCCACCCCCAGGGTGTGCCGAGACAGCAATTGAGACTGGCTATGGTGGTTCGCCTGTAATCCCAGCTCTTGGGAGGCTGTAAACATGCAGCTCACTAGGAGTCTGATCTAGTAGTGAGACCATGAACACCCTGTCAACACTTCCTCCCCCACAAAAAGTTAGAATATAAAGTTCATTGATTTACTATATTCTCATTGTGTCTACCATCACTTTCAAATGCTATCCTATTTTATTACTCACAAAGAAACTTCTTACCCAACAAATAGTCAATTCATGTTCCTTTTCAACCTTTAGTCCCTACAGCTGTGTGTCTCTTTTCTGTGTCTACAGATTTGTCTGAAGATAGAATCCTTCAGTATTTGGGTATTTATGACTGGTCTTTTACTTACAATAATGTTTACAATGTTCCTTCTTCTTGCGCCTATACCAATAGTATATTATTTTATGATTGAATAATAGTCCATATCTTTATCCATTCAGCACTTGATGGAAGTGACGGACATTGCTCTACTTTTAGTTATCATGAGTAATGCTGTTGCGAATATTTGTGTGCACTTGTTTCTGGCTTTCTGAGGCACATACGGAGGAGGAGAATGTCTGGGTCATACGGTAATCCTGTATTTACTCTTTTGAGGAGCTGCCAAGTGGCATCCAGGGCAGAGCCAACATTTCCTATTCCTGCCAGAAGTACACCAGAGCTCCAATGTCCACATCCTTGCCGAGATTTGCTCCCCAACCCTGCCGTGATGGTTGTTCTCCTGGAAGCAAAGCGATCCCCTTGGGATCTTGATTTGAGTTTCTCTAGCGACTGATGATGTGCATGCTGGCCATTTACACACTTTCTCTGGAGAAATAACTATTCAAACCCTTGGCCCAGTTTCAGTTGGTTAGCTTGTCCTTTTGGTTTTGAGTTACAAGGTTTCCTTATGTATTCTAGATTTTATCGGACATACTAGTTAAAGATATTTTCTCTCATCTGAAGTCTTTTAAAATTTTGTTGATAATGTCTGTTGATGGGCCAGCCAGCTAGCTCAGCGGACTAAAGCCCCTGCAGGCACTTAGGCAGGCACAGGGAGTGCCTGGTGATCTCTGGTGTGCCTTGGCAGACCTGCTCCTGGGGTGAGCTGAGATGGCAACTGAGACTGGCCATGGTGGTACATGCCTGTAATCCCAGAGCTTGGGAGACTGAAGTCAGGAAGACCACTATGAGTCCGATCTCTGTAGTGAGACCCTATAGACCCTGAACTAAAAATATTAAAATAATAATCATAATAATAATAAAAATAATAATTAATAATAGTATCTGTTGGCACATGGCATTTAAAAATTTTTGGTGGAATTATATTTTTGTGTTTTTTTATGTTTATGTTTTCAGTATGACGATTGAGAACTATCACATAATCAAAGATAACAAACATATATTTAGCTATTATATTTAGATCTTTGATCCATGTCAACTAAATTATTATATATTATGCAGTAGGGTCTGAATTATTTTATGTAAATATCTAACCATTTGTGCATCATTTGTTGGAAAAATTAGACCATCTCAATTATCTTGGCACCATTGTTGGAAATCAGCTAACCATACACTCTCGAGGTTCTATCTTAACTCTCAGTTCTGTCCCATTGATGTATATTTCTATCCTTATGTCAGTAACAAATAGTTTTGCTTACTGCTGCTTTGTGATAAATTTTGAAATCATGGCATGTGAATTTGAAAAGAGAATTTAATTAAGTCTGTGAATTCCTCTGGGAATATTACGAATCTAATGATATTAAAATTTCTAATCTATGCACATGAAATATCTTTGAATTTATTTAGGTCTCTTTCAATAACGCTTTGCAGTTTTAGTGTACACATTTTGTCCTTTATTGATTGAATTTATTCCTACATGTCCTTTTTGTTGCTATTGTATATGAGATTCTTTCTTAATTTATTCATCATTTTGTTTACTGCTAATGTATAGAAATACAACATTTTGGATATTTACCTTGAATCTTACAATCTTGGCTTCTCTCTCTTTCTCTTGTCTTTCTTTCTTTCTTTCTTTCTTTCTTTCTTTCTTTCTTTCTTTCTTTCTTTCTTTTTTTTTTTGTACCAAGGATGAGACTCTGGACATTGCACTTGCCAGGCAAGTGCTCAGGCCATTGAGTCATCCCTAGCCTGATGACTTCTTTAATTAGCTCCATTTTTTATTTTTACAGATTAAAACTTTTGCATGTAAGATCATGACATCCATATACAGCGAGTTCATTTTACTTCTTCCTTTTGAATGTGAATGTTTCTTATATCTGTTTCTCGCCTATCTTCCTGGGTAGCACTCCCAGTACAATGCTACAGACAAGCAAAGGTGGACAGTTTTGTCTTGATTATAACCTTGAAGGAAATATTCAAATATTTAGCAGAAAGCATGATGTCACCTTTGGGTTACCCCACTGATGCTTTTTATTAAGTTTAGGATGTTTTCTTCCGTTTCGAATTTGCTGAATGTTTTTATCATGCAAGTGTTCTAGGTTTTCTCAAAGTCTTTTGCTCTATGTGGATGTTTTATATGCTCTATTAATATGATGTACTACCAAGACAACTGATTTGGCTATGCTGAACCATTATTGCACGACTGGTAAAATCTCCACTAATCATGATGCATAATCCTGTTAATATCCTACTTGATTTGTTCCTTGCCAATCCTCTAACCATTAATCCACTACTAAAAGTGAATATTGAAGTGCTCTAACGATTGTCCTTAAGTGAAATTTTTTGATTCTACTAATTGTTCCTTCACGTGTTCTGATGGTTAGTGCACATGCACTGTTACATCTTTGTAGTTTTTTGATGGAGTGATCTAGTATCATTAAATAATGCTCTTCTTTGTCTTTCATCATGATTTTCTTCTAAGATCTATTTTGTGATTTTTAGTATAAACACTTCAGCTTTCTTTTTGTAATTGCTTGTGTGGAATATCTCCCCCAACTTCTATTTACATTCTGTTTGTATCTTTAATCTAAAGTAAGACTCTTATAAGCACTGATACACCTGATGTGTGTGTATTCTTGTATGTTTATATTTAATGCAATTGCTGATTAATAAAACTTGTGCTGAGCCGTTTTTCTATTTGTTTTCTATGTATCTTACATATCTTTTGTTCCTCAGTCCCTCTCTTATTGCCATATTTCATGTTAAATAAATATCTGCTGGAATCTTTTTTAATTCTCCTGTTACTATTTATCTGATATATTTTCAGTTATTTACTTACAGATTACGCAAGAGATTAAAATTAACATTAATCTATAAAAATCTCTTTTTATTAATACTATCCTATTTTCAGTAATTTATGTGGAAATTTTACTTCCATATGGCCCAATCTTATTTATGTTTTTCTTGTCACTAATCACATCTTTATAGTAGGTCTGCATCTTGCCCTCTGAATACTATAAAGACAACATTATGCATTGTATTAATTATTGTAACCATCCTACTAACTTGTTTCGAAACTGTTCCATTGCCATTTTATCTTTTTTTTTTTTTTTTCATTAAAATGATTAAAAAATCACACTTTTAAATGTTGGGTACAAATTGACAGGAAAACTGTTGGGGAAAAGGTGCCCTCGTACGCACACAAGATCACGCTCATGTTAGCTGGCACAAAAGGAGCGGTTTATTGGTGGCAATTGGCAGGAGCCAGGCTGCTCAACAGATCTGAGCAGCAGTGATGGCTGGGGAGACAGCGTCTTTATAGAGCAGGGAATGGGGGAAGATGAGTCATGAAGGGTCCGTAGCTAGGCCGGGGTATTCTGGGCAGGCAGGAATGGGGAAGGGGAGTCATCAAGTGTCCTTTTCTGGGCCAGGGTGTTTTGGCACAGAATATAGAGACCTTAAAGCAAGCTGAAACAAAGCTATATGTGTAATCAACAGGGCATAGACAGTCAAGATTGTAGCACAGCTGTGGTTGGCACATCCCGGAACATTGGAAGTGCTACGAGGGAAGGGGGCCCACAGCTGGGTGCTGTAACACAAATAAATATGCTATTTTAATGAATACAGGTTGAAAATATAGGAAGCAAATGGATTAAATAAGAAAATATATTTCTTACTACCCTAGAAGCAGAGAAGTACAATGATAAATTGCCAGCAAATTTATTTCTTCCTGAGAACCATTGTTTAGAGAATTAGGGATACAAAATGTCAACTTTTTTTTTCAAAATTTTCATTTGGAACAGAAACAGGAAAAAGAGAGAAAGAGAGGGAGAGAGAGAGAAAGAGAGAGAGAGAGAGCCTATCACCTGGCCTATGGCATCGTCTTAGTTCTAGGTCTTTACTCTAATCACTGGGCTTCACCTTCCTAACTTTATTGAAACAATATTATGTTCTAAATGCCTTACCTCTGAACACCATCACAAATAGCACTAAGACTTCAACTCATGAATTTTGGAAGACAAGCATTCAACTCACAAAATATAGATTGATGATTATATCTTATGCAGGAGTATTTTCAATGAGATAGAAAGAAAGGGAATTAAAGGCAAAAACATATTAACACTTACTTTGGTATTTAGCTACAATTATCTTCCTGGTATCCTTTATTTCTTTATGTGGATTCAAGTTACTCTCTGTGTTCTTTTTTTCAACCTGATGGATTACATTCAGAATTTTTTCTAGAACAGGTCTACTTGTGGCAAACTCCTCTAGCTTTCATCTATCTAGAACTATCTTAATTTTTCCTTAATTTTTGAAAAATAAATTTTATAAATACAAAATATTTCCAGTCAGAAAAATTTACCTGATCCTAATGTCCTTAATAACTGGGACTTTTTTTTTTTTTTTGGAAGGTCAGTCATATAAAGAATTAAATTCCATGTAACAGTAATTATTTCTCTGTCTCCATCTCTCAGCTCTCAGAGGTCAAGCTGATACAACATAAACCAAGGTATCAGCCAAACAAGAATCAATTTACCATCAATCACATTGGCAGTGTGACTATCTGGCATGGGCTAAGGCCCTAGTGATACAAAGATACGCTTATTTGACAACTTATTACTAAAGCTGAGTTAGTATCTCTGAGAATCTGGTGAAGGACCAAGCGTGAAGACCTTCACATGTTCAAAGTTTGGA
Source organism: Myocastor coypus (assembly GCA_004027025.1). Lineage (NCBI taxonomy): Eukaryota > Metazoa > Chordata > Mammalia > Rodentia > Myocastoridae > Myocastor > Myocastor coypus. The sequence goes on from PVJA010003350.1 coordinate 51,053, forward strand.
CACTCAAAGATTGCTAAATCAATCCTTTCTAACACCTTCATTAACACATTTCATCTCTATAAGAATCTTATGAGGTAAAGATTTTCCTACTGTTGCAAACTATATTCCATAAAAAGAATTATTCATTGGGGAACTCCTTCCCTGACCCAACCCCCAACAGGCAAGTGCACTAGTAGAAACTCTTGGCTAGTCCCTCCAGAGCCACCAGCATTCCTTTGCCGATGCAACCTCAGAGTGGTGGGCATTCAGGCAGGAACTCTCAGCCTGTGCCCTCCACACCACCAGAACTCCTTCCCCAACCAAACCCTTGACTTGCAAGCGCATAGGTAGGAATTCTATACCTCTGCCCCCATGCCACTAGAGCTTCTTCCCCACTAGAACCCAACCTCAGCATCTGCTGTGGAACACTGCAAACACAGCAAAATTCCCTGGAGAAAGGCTGGGGGTCAGATCCTCCCAGTTAATCTAGGAGCTGAACATCTTGCTAGAGGAGCACAGAGGGCTCATTACTATGAGATGAAGCAGGAAGAAGCTGAACACAGCAGCCAGACTCAGCCAGGCACATCTAGACAAGATCAAATTTGGTGGATCCAGACCCAAATTTCAACAAGCACTAATGGCATAACTTCACCAACGTTCTACACCAAAGGTCAGAGGACACTGTTATACAAAATGACAAAGAGAAAGAGCAAGATGCAATCTCAGGCCCCAAGCCCACCCAGAATAAATTCAGGAGACACTAGCATAGAAGAAAAATGGAAATCACACAGCTGAAATCTCTATATTAATAGCATCTGAAGTAAAGAAACAAATGCAGACACATATAGAGGAACTCAGATCAGAAATAACCTCTGAAGAAAAAAAAAATCTTTGAATTAATAGTGTTTAAAGTTAAAAAAAAAAAACTGCAGAAAAGTATAAAGGATCATGAAAAAAGGCCTCCAAAGTGATAATAAAAAAACCTCAGAATTAACGATGTCTGAATTAAAGGAACAACTACAGGAAGATAGAGAAGAAATCAGATCAGAAATAATCACTGAAGTAGAAAAAGAAAGGATAACTATGATGAAAGAATTAATAAATGCTTCAAAAGAAGACACTGATAAAAACATCGAGAACAGAAAAAGGATGGAATCTTTGAATGAGCAACATAGGAAAGAAATCGATCACATGAAACAGTTTCAAAGAGACATACAGGAAAATAAAATCTCAATCACAAGCTGGCAACACTGTATGAACAAGAGTGAAGACAGAGTTTCAGATCCTGAAGACAAAGTCACAGCTAGTGAAAAGGTAAAAAAGAAGCAGGATGCAGGAAAAAATAATGCAACATCTGCAAGATGATGCAAAGATGAACAACATGAGAGTAGTAGGCATCAATGACAAAGGAGTGAATACAAAACATGAAAAGAACATGGGCAGAAGTAATAACAATAAACTTTCCAAATAGGAGAGAAGAATCTGACATTCAGTAACTAAAGCATACAGAACTTCAAATAACATCAACCCAACTAAAAACACATCCAGACATATAATAGTCAAGATCCCTGAAATCCAGCAAAAGAATAACATACTAAAAGCCACTAGATAAAAGAAACAGATTACATTTAAAGGAAAACCCATCAGAATAATGGCAGATTTCTCTTCACAAACTGTGAAGTCAAGAAAATCATGGAGCATGGGGGCTGGGGAGATAGCTCCATGGCGCCAGCGACTGCCTGACTGATGAGTGCAAGGTTATGAGTTTGAACCCCAGTCCCACAAAAGAAAAAAGAAAAGAAAAGAAAAGAAAAGCATGGAGCAGAGTGCTCAAAGTTCTCCATGAAAACAAATTCCAGCCTAGACTGTCCTGCAAAACTCGTTCAAGTGTGAGGGAGAAGTGAAATACTTCCACAACAAAGAACAACTAGAGAATTTCATGATGTCAAAGCAAACCCTACACAGACAACTAAGAAACATTTTAAAGAGGGACCAAAATGACTAGAACTCCATGAATGTGAACAGAAAGAACCCACCAAATAGGGCAACCAATTAAACACAGGAGAAAAAGGAATAAACAATAGTAGCTTTAAAAAGTCAATAATAAATCAATGTATTTCAATTGTAACCATCAATATAAATGGACTCAATTCTCCAATTAAAAGAAATACACTGGCAGAGTGGATAAGGAAGCAAATTCCAATGATATTCACTATACAAGAACACACTTAACTCATAAAGAAATTCATAGGCTGCAGGCCAAAGGATGGAAAATAATACTACATACCACAGCACCTCGTAAAAAAGCAGCCTGTTTTCAGATAGTCTGAACTTCAAACCAATGTTGATTCATCAAAATAAAGAAGGCCACTATATACTGGTTAGGAGAAAAGTTCAAAACGAAGAAGTAGCACTCTTAAATATGTGCACATCCAACATGGGAGCACTGAGCTATAAAAGATAAATCATAATGGACATGAAAAATCAATATCCAATACCACAGTGTTAACGGAGACCTTAACACTGCTTTATCCCAAAAAGATAGGTCAAGCAGACAAAAACTTAGCAAAGAAGTAGCAGATCTGAACCACAACCTGGAACAACTGGACTTAGTAGACATGCATAGAGTGTTCAATCCTACCACTTCTGCATATACATTTTTTTCAGCTGCTCATGGGACATTTTCTAAAATATATCACATACTAGTTCATAGGTCATGCTTAAGTAAATGCAAGACAACAAAAATTATCCTATACATATTAGCTGACCATAGTGCAATGAAACTGGAAATAAATGAGAAAAGAATCGACAAGAACCCCAGAAATACATGGAAATTAAACAGCACCATCCTTAGCAACCAGTGAGTTACAGATGAAACTAAAGAAGAAATTAAATAATATTTACAACTTAATGAAAATTCAAACACAAACTACCAGAATTTATGGGATGCCATGAAAGCAGTTCTTAGAGGGAAATTTACAGCTGTGAACTCACACATTAAGAAAACAGAGCAGGAACAAATAAATACTTTAATGCTCCACCTAGATCATCCAGAAAAGGAAAAGAGAACCAAAACCAAAGCACAAAGACAGGAAGAAATTATAAAGATTAGAGCAGAAATTAATTCAATCAAGACAAAGAAATCAATACAAAGAATTAATGACTCAAAAGCTGATTCTTTGAAAGACCAAATAAAAGTGATACTCCCCAAGCTTACTTCATCAAAAAGAGGAAAGAAAAAACTCAAATTCAAGTAATAAGAAATGAAAAGAGTGAAATTACTGCAGACCCAGTGGAGATTCAGAAGATCATTAATAGCTACTTAGAGAATCTTTACTCTCATTTAATTGAAGACACAGATGAAATCAACAGATTCTGAACAGATTCTGAGAAAGGTAAAACTTACCAAAACTCTCAATAACACTATAACAGATAGTGGAATACAAAATATAGTAAAAAGCCTATGGATAAAGAAAAGTCCAGGTCCTAGTAAATTCATCATTGAATTCTACAAGAAATTTACAGATGGTATAATACCAGTACTCCTCAAACTCTTCAATAAAATTGAAAAGGAGGCCATCCTCCGCAAATCATCCCTTGCCACAAGTATTACACTGATACCAAAACTAGAGAAACATGCAATTTAAAAAAGAAAACTACAGGACAGTCTCTCTCATAAACATAAATGCAAAACTTCTCAGCAAAATCCTCATAAATAGAAAACAGCAAATTATTAAGATGATTATACACCATGACTAGGTAGGATTCATCTCAGGAATGCAAGGATGGTTCAGTATATGCAAATATATAAATGTAATACATTATATCAATACAGCCAAAGTAAAAAATCACATTATCATCTCAACTGATGCAGAAAAGGCTTTTGACAAAGTCCAACACTCGTTCACATTCAATGTACAACAGATGTCCTCTACCTCAATTTGATAAAAGCCATCTATAACAATCCAACAGATAACATAATTCTAAATTGGGAAAAAATGAAGTCTTTCACTTTTAGATCTGGTACAAGACAAGGATGTCCTCTCTCACCACTACTATTCAATATAGTTCTAGAGTCATTAGCTAGAGCTATTAGACAAAAGAAATAAAAGGGATAAGAATAGGAAAGAGGAAATTAAACTATCATTATTTACAGATGACATGATACTCTACTTGGAAGACCCAAAAAACTCCATCAACAAGCAACTAGAATTATTACGCAGATTCATAGCATAGCAGGATACAAAGTCAACACACAAAAGTCAGTAGCATTCCTGTACACAGATAACAAACTCACTGAGAGAGAAATTAGAGAAGTAATGCCTTTTATACTAGTACCATGGAAAATGAAATGTTTAGGAATGAGTCTAATGAAAGAAGTAAAAGGTCTTTTCAGTAAAAACTACAGTACTCTGAGGGAAAAAAAGAGATCATAGAGGACTTCAGAAAATGGAAAGATATTCCCTGCTCCTAGATAAGAAGAACCAACATTGTGAAGATGGCCATATTCCCTAAATTGTTACACAGATTTAATACAATTCCTATCAAAATACCATCAACATATCTCACCGACCTGGAGATATAATTCCTAAAATTTATTTGGAACCAGAAGACCTAGAACAGCAAAATAATCTTGAGCAGCAAAGATAAGGCAAGAGGCATTACAATTGCGAACCTAAAATTACACTACAAAACCATGGTGATAAAATCAGCATGTACTGTCAAGAAAATGGACCTGAGAATCAGTGGAATAGATTAGAAGATGCAGAATCAAATACAAACACACTCAGCCACCTTATCTGTGACAAAGGGACCAAACATGTTTACTGGAAGAAAGACAGCCTCTTTAATAAATAGTGCTGGAAAAACTGGATCTATCCATAATGGAAACTAAAACTTGACCCAGGTCTATCACCATGTGTCAAAATAAAGTCTAAATGGATTAAAGATCTAAATACTAAAACACAAACAATAAATATTCTGGAAGATAAAGTAAGAGGAAACTTGAAGACCTAAGGATAAACAAACAGTTCATAGACAAAAATCGAAATGCACATGTAACACTTGAAAAAATCAACAACTCTTGCTGACAAGCTTTTTCACACCAAAGGAAATTACCAACAGAATGAAAAGACAACCCAAAAATACTGAACAAATTTTAACGAATAAGTATTCAAAGAAAGGTCTTCTATCTAGAATTTACTGAGAACTAAAAAATTCAAAGACCCAATCTAGAAATGGGCATCTGAGATGAACGCACACTTCTCAGAGGAAGAAGTACTACAAGATCGTAAATACATGAAGAAATGCTCCCCATCTCTATCCATCTGTGAAATGCAAATTAAAACAACACTTAGATACTATCTCACCCCAGAAAAAATGACTATCATAAAAAAATCAACCAACAACAAATGTTGGAGAGGCTATGGGGAAAAAGGTACCCTTCTCCACGGCTGGTGGGAATGCAGATTGGTGCAACCATTATGGAAATTGGTGTGGAAACTCCTTTAAAAATTAGGACTGGAAATCCCATTCAATTCAGCTATCCCTCTACTGGGAATTTTCCCAGAAGACCGGAAGACATCATATCATAGTGATGTTTATCCACATATGTTTATAGCGGCATAGTTTTTGATAGCCAAATCTTGGAAACAACCAAAATGCCCATCATCTGAAGAATGGTTTAAAAAGATGTGGTGTCTTTATACAATGAAATATTACTCAGCTATAAAGAATGATAAGCTGCAAGACTTCATATACCAATGCCTATATCTTAAAGATATGTTCATAAGTGAAATAAACCATACTGCATGTGTAAATATTGTACAGTCCCCCTAGTGAAAGAACACAAAAGAAAAAATTAAAACAGAAAGGTGTAATGGCTGAATGGAAATCAAGAAATTAAGGATTAAACAATGAAGAGATGGCAAGAAGAAAAGTTAGGAAACATGGCAAGGGCAAAACCATGCACTTATATACACAGCATGAATTTGACAATGGCCCTAAAAATCTCCAACAGGTTTTTGGCACTGATAGTGTTATTTTGGTCTTTTAGGTGTGTGCTGCTTCTAATGTAATTTCAATTATTGCTATAATCTCTCAAGTAAATGTTTGTTTTAAGAGAAAACAAATAAGAGCAATTAAACAGATTATGACACAAGGAAAAATGCCATAGGATTGATCTATAATTTTGTGTATGCTTAGATCTCTAAATTTGTGTGTAAAACAATGTAGCAGTTTTTTAAATCACATGTTATAGGAATTTATTAGACTATCAATGATTGATGGAAAATACTGATCCTAAATAACATCTAAGACATTTGATATTCAGAAAGACACTGATGTTAAGCCCAAGTACCAATATAGTAGAGTAACAGTATCGCTAATCTTCTTTTCTGGAGGGTGAAGAACCTAAATTTGCAGACCAAAAGTTAGAGAAAAAGAAGGGCTACGAGGTTCCCCAATACTTTGGCCCTAGCCCTTCAAGGTCAGTGAGGACTCAAGACATAGGAATAACTGTACTGTCACATCCTATAACTCAGTAGTGAGCCAAATTTTCTATTAAAGGAGATTATGGGGCCACAGAGGAAAGGAACTGATGATGTATAGTGTGCCTAAGGAGAGTCACCTAGAGAGAAAACATTCTCTCAGGCTTTCACAGAGAGCAAATTGGTCAAGTAAGGGACATTACTCATCTAGATGGTCGACACTGAAAAAAGTTCTACAAAACATAAACATGTTTTCAAAGTAAATCCTGAGGGGATTTGACTGATCTTGTCATATACAACAATTAACATGTTTTGTTATATATGTCTAGCTTTAACTTGGCCTTAACCATCCATCAGGAATGTTTAACCACAAGGCATAGAAAGTAAAGCGATATTATTATCCTAAGCTGTAAAATGCTCCAGTCAACAGCTTCTGACATTGCCAGTTCTGCCAATAACCCGCTACTACTATGGAGTCTTGGACTATGTATACAACTACTTTCCCTTAGTTCAATGAGAAGAAATATTTTTGCCAATAGTGTTTAGAAAAGTTATCAGGTGTGCATCTTGTACTCTGAACAACTACTATAATGACAACAATATGCACTATATTAATTATTGTGGCTGTCCTACTAATGTGTTTTGAAAAGTCTCATTGTTATGTCTTATTAAAAGTAATTTGAAAAGTAATATTCATTGGTAAAGTAAGTATGGAAAATCCTATAGTGTTACTCTCCTGTAGTAACACATACTATCATGTATGATAGTTAACAGCTTATATCAATTTGAATAAGAAGTGTCCAACTAAATTGCATCAACATAGTTCTGGTGTGCCTAAAAAATTTATTGGGGATTTAATGGGATTTACTGGATGTGAGTGACGTCAATCAGTGGGCCTGCTTCCTAAGTGGAACACAAGGCAAAGAAGGAAGATTTGCTTTTGGTTTTTGTCAGAGGAGCTCCCATCTTCAACTTCACCTTGGACCCTGCCTTCTGCCTTCTAGCGCAGACTCTTCAGCCCCTAGCACAGACCCTTCAACCTTCTATTAAAAACCTTTCAGTCCCCTTCCTGATACAGACTTACGTGGGTTACTTCAGTGACTTCCAGGCCTTGGACTTAGTCCTTTCGATGTCCAGTGAACGGACCTTCCATACTCCTGCACTCTAGCCCTATGGGTGGCCATTGTAAGTGAATCTTGTAAATTCCTATATGTTTGTAAATGTTGTATTATATCTGACCGGTACAATATGTATTAACATATTAAAGCCTCTAAAACACTGCAGAAATAAAACCTTCTAAATTTTCTTTAATCCAACTTCTCATAAATGCAGTTGCATATGAAATCTATTTTTTCAAAGGAACCTCTAAGTTCAAGCTTTTTTAAAAATAGAACATTGCTTAGCAAAATAGTAATAACTAATTTTCCATACAAAAATCAAGTTTTCACAACTGGAGTGATATAATACAACTAGTAATTAACAATGTAGGAGATCAAATTCTGGTTTAATTCAAAATTCTACACTTTCTATCATTCCATACAGCTGCACAAGGATATATTTTCTTATCTGAGATCTAAATTGACACTTAAAAATATGAACAGAATTTATAGATTGTCTCTCACATTTTAAGATTTCCCACCTTTGTTACTTACATGTATGAGATATCTATTGTTCATAAGGGAGGATCAAACATTTAGACAATATTTAAATTTAAAAGTTTACAGGACTAACCAGATAGCGGACTAAAGTGCTTGCTTAGGCAGGCTCAGTGACTGGGGTTTGATCCCCAGTGTGTGGTGCCAGCCCTGTCCCCAGGGCAGACTAAAATGTTGAATGAAACTGGGTGTGGTGGCATAGACCTGCAATCTCAGAATTCGGGAAGCTGACAGCAGAAGAATCACTTCAACTCTGATCTGCGTAGTGAGGCCCTATAGACCCCATACTAAATACATAAAATACTTAGTACAGTAGAATGCACATTGCCATTTTCTCACCCAGAATGTGTCCCTTTTTTATGAACACACTTATCCCATTGTGCTTGCCGTTTTCTGAGGCAGTGATAGAACTCTTCAACAAGTGTCTTCACGAGATATGCTTAAAAGTATAGCCAGGGGTGGACTGTGCACCACCCAAGGGAAAGACAGCTCATAAAAACATGAGACTGTATCCTCATCCACCATATTCACCAGATCTTGCAGTGTAACTTCAGTTCCTCCCTCAAATCAAAGTGACCATGAAATGTAAATGTTTTGATTCAATTCAGGACGTCAAGGCAGCCAGAACAACACAATGAAAGACACTCATGAAAAGTGACTTCCAGAACTGCTTCAGGAAATGGCAAGAATGATGACAAATTATGCTTGAAGCAAGCGGGACTATGCTGAGTTGGATCAATAGCAACCTTTTTGATTGCATATAATTTTTTAAAATTTGAACATCTGCTGTATTTTTGGTTTGTACCTCCTAGTTTATACATAAGGCAGTGTACATCAGAAGGAAGCAAAAAATAGAACATGTGAACAATGAATAGTGTGGTGGGTATGATGTATAGCTTAAGAGTCCACGCAAGGACACCTTTTTTTTATGTGTGTGTGTGCAGGGTCTCATGATGAAGCCCAGATTGGTAGTGATCCTCCTGATTTCTGCCTCACTAATGGTGGAATTACAGGTGTACATCACTACGCCCAGACTCCATCGCCAGCTCAGCACACCTGAGGGCAAGGCCGGCGCAATATGTGGTGCCAGGTATCAAACCCTGGCTCCTTTGCTTACCTAAGCAAGCACTCAGTCCACTGAGCTATACTTCTGGCCCTCATGGAACAACTCCTTGAGCAAATAATATTTAAGACTAAAAGAAGTTAAGGGAGTAAGTCATGCAAATTTGAGAAGGAAGAGCTCTTAACCGGAGAGGATGACCACATAACATTCCTTTGGTAGCTTTTCCTGGTGTGTTCAAGATCAAGCCAGGTAGCTGATTTGTTTGGAGGCAATTTAAGGAATTTAGTTTAGGATATGTTAAGTCTGAGATGTGTTTTAGACACCTAAGTAGAAACATCACATAATTCGGTGTGTTGATGAAGTCTGTTCTTGGGAGTGAGAGCTAAGTTGGAGATTCAAAAGTGATCAACATTTGCATGATGTTTAAAGCCACAAGACTGTGATTATCCATGAGTTAGAACAGATCTAAAACCTTAGTTGAGGGACATGTTCAGTGCAAACTATGGGAAAGGAGGACCCATCAGAAAGAGGCCAGTGATGTCACAACCAAGTGAAGCTACCAAATGCAGGACAAGAGACAGAAAGCAACTTTGTCAACTTTGTGTTAAACAAAATTGGAGCTGAGGATTAGTCAGCAATTTTGCCGTGTGTAGTCACAGGTTATAACGGCATAAATAGTTTCACTGGAGTGGTGGCGGTCTAGTTAAAGCCTGATTCACTTATTCCTGTAATAAAATCTTCACACTATCAGTTCTTAAAACCTACATCTAAATGTCCTCTCCAATAATGTCACTGTGAAGTTACTTTTACTTTCAGATTTAGACAATGCAATAAATGCCAAATTGACATGTGGAAGACATACAAAGTTACTGTAAAGTTTTAAAGAAAAGGATGGCATCCTAGTCAACAAGGTTTGAAAATACACTGACGAATCATATTAACACATCTAACAAACGACTAAGTCCACTAAGATGACAACAAATTGTCAAAAGAGCATAGGAATTGACATCTTCAGTTAACACTGTGTCTTAGTTACTTTATACTCGTTGCTGGGACAAATACCCAACACTCAAAATGAAGGAAGGAAAGGTTTATTTAGCTCACAGTTACTGGAGTTTTCAGTCCGTATTCAGCTGGCCCAAGGCTGAGTGGAACAGGACAGAGAGCATCCAGTTCATGGCGGTGGAACAGCAACAAAATGGTGACAGAGGCAGCCAACCAAACACGGCAGCAGAGCAACAGCTACAGCTTTAGTCTGTCTCTCTGTCACTCTTTACATTACATTCAGGCTCTCCGCCTTAAGATATCTGCCCTAGACCACACCCATAGTCTCAGTTGTACTCAGATTGATAATCCCATCAGTACTAAAACACAACCCCAGGAATCATGAATCAAGTCTCAATCTATAGAAGCCATGCCCCATGATTGCATGAGGCTTTGGGGGGACAACTAGACATAAACCATAACACACTGATTCTTTTCTATATAGAGGGAGTCTTCGCACTGAGTATCCTTATGCCTGTACAGGGAGTTTTCATGTAGGCCAGCAAACTGACCTCATGAGCATGGTATATAACTGTCTTTGACCAATGAGGCCACACTCATTTTGTATGTCAACTAGCCCAGGTTCTGAGTCTCCAAGACTGAGGCCTGGCATAGATCCATCACCTCCCAATTCTCCCCTGGGAACCCTCTCAGAGAACAGCCTCCTGGACTCCCTCAGCACTGCCATCTGAATTGTTGTATCAAAACCTTTTTGTGTGCAGAATTTTCTCTATGAATCTAAAGCTAGAGAAATGAAAGAACATTTTCTGGGCAAAGCTCTCACAGGCTCACTGGGGCAATGATACATAACAGGTAATAGCAAGAGAGAACGTCAAAACAACAGTGGAAAATGAGAACGTAGCCAACGGCCAAATAAGAGTTTCCTTCCAGCTTCTGTCCCCTGCCCCCAACCCTCTCTTTGGTAACTGCTATAGCCAAGAGGTTTAGTCCTTTGTCTCTGAGCAGAATGAGTATCACTTTCCAGACTTCACAGATTCCTGTGATGCAGTTTAAAGCTTCAATCACTTTTGAAGCAGAAAAGGCTGGCTTTGACTCTGGTCTTCCCTGCTTAATTGCTCTACAATTTGAGAAAATCGGCTGAACCCTCCCTAGCCATAGTTCTTGCTCCCATAAAACCAAGCTGAATCATTTTTCTTCTCTGGTTATGGTTGACAATTTCCCAAGAAATACAGAAAAGCTTCGGGAGACAGAAAGTGAAAGATAGAAAGTGTTGCTCCTATTCCTGAGGCACAGTTGTGTGCTCCCCTCTAAGCCAGTAGGTCACCGCCCACAGGCCTGAGGAGCTCCCCGTGATTTCAAGTTGAAACTCTGGGCAATTCCCTGTGCCTTCTCAAAGCTATCTGCCATTCTGTAAGATGTATGGCTTAAACCTGTGATAGTTAACTTGATCATGTCCACTTGACTGGATTGGAGGCTGCCCTGAGGATTGGTACAGCACACCTCTGGGTGTACTAGTACTTCCCAGCTGCCTTACACCAAGCAAGTTTGTTCCACCAGGCCTTTCCGCCATGATGTTTCTACCTTGGAGCCAGTGAGTTGGCCGTGGACTGAAAACGGAAGTTGCACTGCATTGGGCACATGGTCAGGTACAACTCAAAATCACCTTGCCATAGCCTACTGCCGGTCTCCATGGCACTAAGCTGACCTAATGAGCCTCATTGGAAAGCAGGTTAGGGCTAAAAGACTTGATCCTGTTCTTCTCTATAGAGTCAGTCTTCTGAGAATAATTGTCATTAAATGCCTGTCTATAGCTCTGGTGCATTGGAATTATAGGGTCTTTTTCCCATTTCATAAAATGGTTGTTAGAAAACTAATGCACCATTCTTGGGATGTGGGCAATTTATCCGGACAATTCACATCTGTTATTCCCTTTAGATTTCACCACACCTCTGGACAGTGAGCATTGTCCTCGAGGAGGCTGTGGCCCAACTGTGATTTATATGGCAGGCTGTGCAGAGTCGAAAAACAGGCTCTGTTCAAAGGAACCCACTAGATCTCATCCAGCCTTCATTCCTCAGATCTAAGTATCTGATCTTGAGGCTACTTACCAGCATTTCAATTCTTCCACTGCTCTGCAGTTCTCCGAAGTTTGTGCTGGGTCCTTCACCCACTAAAGCAGTGGTGGTGTATCTATGGGACATGTACCACAGTGGGCTGTTGGTATCATTGAAAGCTTTAAAGGTTCACCGTCTCTACCCTCAAGTAACTCAAATGGTCTCTCCTGTAATCGTGAATGTCAACAAGCAAGACACCAGCCTCTGATGGAGTCTGAGCTAAGCCAAGTGTGAAGGCTGAGTGCTTCAGTTTGGGGGACATGAGCTGAATAAAGAATGATTTAGCTTTGAACTTGAGGGAGGCAAGAGGAGAGTCTCTTCTGCTATGCAATTTCTGACTAGTAAGCCTGGCTGACAGGCTGAGGACCTGGCTCTGTACATAGAAAGCAGATGCCACTGTGGGGATAGCCAGAACAAGGACAATAGCAGAGATGGCTTCAAACTGTAGCAATTTCAGTGAAAGAGGTTTGAGGAAAGCATGCTTATGGTTTTAGACATTTTATTATCACAAGACAGAAATAGCAGTAATTTAGCCTTTTTTCTTTTCAGAGAAAAGCTGCCTGAAATATTCTTCAAAGAAACTCTTCCAATCTCTTTGTAAATAAAAATAAATAAAACCAAATAAACAACAATAAAAGATTTGGAGATGCAAAGCATGGATATGAGGCTTGATTAGCAGCTAGACTTGAAATGTGACCTGTTGCTATAAAGCATATTCTTGCTCTCCCACAAAAAAAAAAATGTAAGAGCACATATTCTGAAGGTCTTGTGTGTGCTTGGCATGTTGCTCAAGTGTCGACTGCTTTTTTTTTTTTTTTTTTTTTTTTTTTTTTTTTTTTTTTTTTTTTTTTTTTTTTTTTTTTTGCTTTGCTGTTTCCTAATTCTCTTCTAGATGAGGAAAGGGAGGCAGAGAAAAGTCACCTGCTCTAGGTCTTACCTTGATCAAGGGAGGCCCTGGAAGAATAGGTTTGACAAGAGAGGCCATGACATTGCTGGTCATCAGAAGCGTGGGTCCGGGACCACTGTCTGTTTGCACTCTCATTTATTCATCCCAATATTACAACATAGGAAACTGACTTACGGACAGCTCAGCTGACTTGGCCAATTCCCCATATCTAGTAAGGATAACACTGTGACATAAGAGTGAAAGAATGAATACACAAAAGGTCAGGGGCCAGATCCTAGATGAAAGAAAACTCTGCCAACTATGATTTAGATTGAACATATTCTCCCAATATCTCATACATGCAGAGGTAAGGAGTTTGGAAAGTGATTGGATCGTGGAGGAAACCATACTCATGGATGGATTCATCTATTGCTAAGTTCATAGCTGAATGTGCCCTTAGGAAGGGGAACCCTATTGGACACTGGTCACTGGGCGTGTGGCTTAGAGCGGCACATGCTGGTCATGGTCCCGCCCTTCCCTGGCTTCCTGGCTGCCATGAGGCAAGCAACTTGCTTCCATCAGGCCCTTCTACCGTGTTATTATTGTCTTGGAGCCAGCCAGTCATGGACTGAACCCACTACAAGCTGAGCTAAGTAAGGCTCTCCTTCTTTAAACTGTGGGGGTCAGGGATTTTGGCCCCATGGTCTGGACAATGCCTCAGACACTGACCCTTAACCTCTGCAGCCACTGGCTTGGGACAGTCAGGCCATATTCAATGACTGATGCCTGAGAGCTTTCCATCTCAGAACTCAGTGGAGCAAAGCTCAGTGCTCCCCATAAAAACCACATCAGAGTCCTTGCTTCTAAATCACTCATCCTCTGATTCTCTAGGCCAGGAGAGTACATTCAGAGCTGCCCTATGCAAAGCATCCCCTTTCCTGATTCTTCATAAACTCTATGAAATACAGGAGACAAGGGCTGAAACCCTTACTCTTTCTAGTTCTAGGGAACTTCCCTGTGTTCTCTTCTAGTAGGTTTCTAAAATGTGAGGTGAAGTGAAGTGAATTAGGGGCTTTCAGAGACAGACAGTGTGTATTACTATGTAAACAGCTGCTTGAGTCAAGTTCAGGGGCACCTGCCTATAGTCCTAGCACTGGGGGAAAGCGAGACAAGAGCATAGCAAGTTTGACCAAAGACTGGACAAGTTCATGACTTAGTGAGACTCTGTCTCAATGTTAAAAAGTCAAAAAGAGCTGGGGTTATATCTCAGTAAAGAGGTCTTGCCTTTTTCTCTAGTACCACCAAAATGAGTGAGTGAATGAGTGAATGAATAAAAAGGCTATTGAGAGACAACGGAGAGAAAGACAGAAAATGCACCAAGAAGATGAAGCTTCTGGTTTCAGGCAATGCTCCTTTTATAAAAAGAAAAAAGCCTAAGAACCACTGAAGTCATTGGAATTTAAATTTAGGGAATAAGGACATGTAAAGGAGGTGGTGAATTCTCTGATCCGCATTGAGTTCACTTGTCTATCCAGGAGACAGAAGCTGTGAAAATAGCCTGTGGAAGGCTGCAAATTGGGAGAAAGATGGATAAGCAAGTATTTTAAGCAAAAAAATTAAACAGCCAAGTTAGTGATGAGCTGTATTGTACACAGGAAAGGATTTTACTCTTTTGACATATTGTCTGGAGCAATGCATGGCTTAACAGCAAAAGCTATGGATCACTAATTTACTTTCACTTGTATGAATAAATAATATTTTCTTGTTTAAACTGTTGGACTTGATGAAGTGCTAGGAAGCCTCTTACTGAACTCCTTTCTACTCTAACTTGGATGACAAAGAAATAAAACATTAAGAAACAGCCTACAGGGCTGAGGAGATAGCTTGGTGGTCTAAGTGCCTGGCTGGAAAGTTCCAGGACCCAGGTTTGGTCCCAGGTGCCACATGGCATGCTAGCCCCAAAACCAGGGGTGGTAGCACATGCCTATAATCTCAGCACTCGGGAGGCTGGGACAGCAGGAACACTGGGTCTGAATTGCATAGTGAGACCCTGTATCAAATAAATAAACTTATGAGAGGCAGTTCCTGGGGCACATAGGAAGCAACTCTCAGCCTGTGAACACTGGAAGTAGAAATGGTCCAGTTTGCTCACTGTCCAAGAGTAGCTCTTGTCGCTGACCACCCTAGGCGCTCTTATCTTGGGCTATAACTACCATAACTAGCCATACTTAAGGAAGAACTTCTCTAATGCAAGCAAAGAAAATTGACCAGACAGTTGACAAGTTTCAGTGCTTCAAAAGAGGAACTTTATAAAAGTAATCAAAGAAAACGTCTTTCTACACAACAGAGTAATAACAGTGGAAAGGTACAAATAACACACTGAAAGATTGTTTCAGCCTCTTAACAAGATCTGAGAGAAAATTATATCTTTGAAATGCAATCAAAATGATGAGGCAAAATTACGAACATGGACAACTTGACTAGAAGATTTTTAAAGTCATCGACTTGTTCAGATGATGACAGTTAATGGCTGTCACTATTAAAAGACAGACTTTGCAAAGGGGAGCTTGGGTTGAAAGGCCCACTGCTGTCATTAGTCATCAGACAGGCAGCATTACAGTGGGCTCATCTAGACACAGCCACCTCTGACGTGGAGAGGGGCTATCAGTTCTAGACCCTGCTCAGGTAGGTCTCTGGGAGAAGTGACCAAGAATGTTTATATCCAGTGTATCTTTGACAAGCTGATTCTACATCCCAGTAGACACCCTAATGTCTACGTATCCACTACAGTCCTGTGCTCCCTTTATATCTTGCTTATACTGACAGATGTCATTGTGGAGGTTGTGGTTAAGCTCGATCATGTCAACCTCATCGGCTTGGAAACCACTGAGGAGATTAGCATTCTTCTGGGTGTGTCTGGGTGGCGCGTGAAAGTGTGTCCTTCGGTGCTAGGCCTGGTTGCTGGCCCCTTCCTCTCTGGCATTGTCCCCTTGCTCTGCTTTCCAATACCTGTGGACTAAGCAGTTTTGCTCTACTGCCCTCTTCCACAATAACATTACTACTTGAAACCAGCTGAACATGGACTTAATCCCCTAACATTGTGAGCCAGATTAAATTCCTCTTTTTTTTTTTATCTTATGTATGTCAACTATTGTGTCTTAGCAATGGAAAAGTGACTCACACAATGGTTCCTCTTTGACCTGGGTCCAGTTTACCTCTATGAAGAGTGACACTGAAAAAGGGGAAAGCTGCGAGGTTTGGGTGTATTTGTTAGGTAACACACTGAGGGGCCGGCAACCCGACGGAATATATGAAATGGCATAAGTGGTGTGCCACTCACAGAATGGAGAAAAGAGGTCGACATGTCAATGAAGGGAAAGAGGGCTTTAGGAACATGCATATTTAACTGACAAATGAGGAGGGGGAGAGAAAGCAAGAGACAGATGCACACATGCAGGCACGCGCGCGCGCACGCACACGCACACGCATGCGCGCACACACACACACAGAAACACAGAGATCCCTGAGGCCAGAAGATTTTATAGGAGTCTACAGTGTGGCCTAGGTGGTTTCCCATGAGTTCTAACTGGTAGACTTAAAGCAAGCTGATGGCTCACGGAGTCACGCTGTGACTGAGAAGTGGGCACCGTGGAATGTCTCAGCAGTCCACGTGGGAGTGGGAATCAGTGGGGTACGTCACACGTCCTGTGTCCAGGAATCCCACACAGAAATGATCCTAGCAGGCAGCCGTATAAAGTGAACACCTGGAACTGGAAGAGGACAGCCCCTCGAAAACATCAAGGCTAAACTGAGCCCTGTGTCAGGTATGAGAAAGATCAACTTAAACAGTAAATGGCTATGAGGCAACTTAAAACTACAAGGTTTCACAAAAAAGCTTGATTTTGCTACGTTCTCTATCTTTTGGTATGTTTACATTGAATTTTCGCTCACTGTGTCATGATACCTCACTCAAACGGGGCATTGTGCTCACCGTCTAATCTACTGCTTAGCCCCTGGAGTGCAGTGGGGTTTTTTTTTTCTGCATCTTTTACTCTAAAACTTTCTAGATGTGAGCTTTGCACTGTGAGATCCACAGCCATGGGTGTGTGGTGGCTGCTGGGCTGCTCCGTCCATGTCTTCCCTCAGGAAAGAGCAGCTGTTTGTCTACTTCCCCATGCAGCACCTGCCCACAGCTCAAAGCTGAGTACCCCAGGATCTCCCCTTGGCCAGGGGGTGCTGCGGAGTGCAAAGTCAGGGACCCTCCTCAGGCAAGCTCCCACCCATCCTCAAACCCAAGTTGGGATAAAGGCCTCCTTACTTTGACATACAAGGTGTGATGAAGATAGAGGATAAATGTTCAAATTAAAAAAAAAAAAACCATGGGCTTCTTCCTGAAGCAGTTCCAGCAGGTCCCTCTGTGAATGTCTTCTTGCACTGTTGTGATTGATTTAATGTCCTGAATTCACTCAGAAGGTTCAGTTTTCATGATAATTTTGACGCTGGGGAAAAGCCTGAAGTCAGAAGTGCCAAGTTCAGTGAAGAAGGTAAATGAGGGTACATAATACTGATGTTTCTTAGACTGAAGTTCTCGTAAACATTTTGAGTCAATTCAGCACCTCAAGACAGCCACAAAATGACACTCATAAGTGAAGACTAATGTGCTTCAGAAAGTGACAAAAAGAATAGGCTAAGTGCATCTGACACACTTTTGAGAGGGATTAATAGCAATGTATCTCTTAAATGTTTAAGCATTTACCTTATATTTTGATCACTTTTGTGCAGTAAGTCTTCAGACTGCAGGGCCCCCGTAAGAGGTTAAGTCCCATCACTGTGGTTGCACCGCAGCCGCCCTTGGCCTTGGATCCGGCACACCCCACGGCTTTCCCACAAGTGAGGTGCTCCAGAGCAGTGACCAACAACCCTCCTACACCCAACCTCCATTTCAGCTTCGGTTTCACTGGAAACTTGACCTTGGCTAGAGTGGAAAGATCTCTAGTACCTATTGCTGAATGAGCCAACCAAATCCAAAGCAGTGTGACTAGAATGATTCCATGTAAATAATGGAAAAAAGCAAAACCATTTATTTCCATATTGTATACTTACTTGGGAAAAGAAGCATATCTTTTAGTTTGTGCAAGGGAAATAAGTTGAGACAATGTTAAGGGAAATTTTTATTTTATTGAAGACAATGACATTCAGTTTCACAAAACATAGATAAAAATCTGAAGAAAGGAATACCATGCATGAAAGTTTGATCCTGACGATTATGCGTGTGATTCACATGAAAGAGAAATTCCAGAAATGAGAAAGAACAAAGGCGAGGCAGTAATAATTAAACAACTAATAAAAGAAAAATTGTTTAATTTAGAAAAGACTGAAATCTTTGGAGCAAAAGGTCTCCGAGTACCAGGTAAAATGCCTCAGAAAACAGAGTGTACCCATGCCACAGGAGATAGAAAAATTAATGGTGACAAGCAATAGAACAAGTAAAATTTTGAATTATCCTGAGTAATTGATAGTCACTTTTAATGAAACTTTTTGCAAATAGCAAGGATAAGTTTCTAAAATTAGTGCTTATAACATAGAATCATTGCTATTATTAATCTGAATGATTCCAGAGCTTATTAGCAAAAGCAAGGAAAGTGGAAAGAAGGAAGGAAGGAAGGAAGGAAGGAAGGAAGGAAGGAAGGAAGGAAGGAAAGAAGGAAGGAAGGAAGGAAGGAAGGGAAGGAGAGAGGGAGGAAAGAAAAAGGAAGAGAAGAATGGAGAGAGAAACAGAGAGAGTGGGAGGGAGGATGAAGAAAGCATGAGTTTTCTAAATCTCCCATCATTTATGGTATTAAAAAAGACATGCATTCCATCTAAAGGTTATTGTTGGTAGATAAAAATTTAATTTCTAAGGAAAACAAAACATCTAGTCAATGGACTAAAGAAAACAGATGTGAAAAATAAGGAAAAAGATGTTTAAAACTGCAAAATTTGAAGGCAAAATCAGGATGAAAGAAATCAGTTGCTAAAATGCAGAAATGTAACACAGAAATATTAGAAACAAAAAATTTTATTTATTTTTTAAAAAAGCAAACATTGTGAAACAAACTTTGTGACCAGACTTGTAAAAAGAATTGAGTTTATAAACTGAGGTACTGCTATACATGCTTTTCATAGACTCATCAAAAACTGATAAAAGTTAAAAATAATAAAATGGATAAAGATACCTTTAGCAAAAAAATATTGCAGATGTGTCAATAATATCTAATAAAAGAATGGTAAAGATGATCACATAAATAGGACAAAGAGGACTCTTTACATATATTTAAATAACATAATAAAGACATAGTAGTCATGAAACTTGGCCAGATATGTTCACCAAATCACACGTCAAAATATTGAAAAATATTGGAACTGGGAGAACTTGATGAAAAATGTATTCAATATCATAGAGTAGCAAGAACATTACTAAGCATATAAAAAATTAATGTGATTAACAAATTTGGCTCTATATCAAGCTAGCTATTATGAATTACATTTATTACAACTCTCAATAGTATATTTACAAAAATCAATTTCTTAGGAAGCAGAGCAAATTTCAGTACTTCTGCAAAAGAATGTATTAACCATATTTTTCCCACAATGCAAAAAGAAATTGTGAATGAAAAACAGATGATTTTAAAATAGTTTACTTGGAAACTGAAAATACTATTAACTAGCATTAGAGTCAAAGAAAAAATTAAAATTGCAAAGGATGATTTAGAAAATGATTATAATGAATTTAATATTTAATTAGTATAGCCAGAGTTTCATCAGAAACAGCTTTTGAAAAGAGTCAAAGTGGGGCCAGTGAGATAGCTCAGCTGACAAAGAGCCTGCTTAGCTAAACACAGAGACGGGGTTTGATTCCCAACACCACATGCCAGACCAGCCCCACCCCCAAGTGTGCTGATCCAGACACCAAAACCAGGCATGGTGGTGCACACCTGTAATCCCAACCCTAGGGATACGGAGGACAGGAGGATCACTGGGAGTCCAAGCTGTGAAGTGAGACCCTGTACAAAATACATTAAAAAATAAAAAAGAATAATAATGTTTTACCTATGGTTTTATCAATATTGACACAAGCAAAAAAAATTGCTAACAAATATGTAATCCAAAATTCATAAGCTATAGTACTGGATAGGCAAAAGGAAGATATTTAATTTTGACAAGGCTAAGTCATAAAGCAAAAAAGATAGAACATAAATATACAGTACTAAGTTAAAAAAACTATATCTTACTGTTGAAAAAGAAAAAGCTTATTAAAACTGTCAGATAAGAGATAAAAGAATATAAACAGATTACACTCCCCATTATAATGCAAACATCCTCAGAATATGTAAGGATTTTTTTCTAAACAGGAAGTACATCCCATGCTAAAGAACCAGAAAGATTTGACTGAAACAGCCAGGGATCTACCAAGTGAATCAGAATGCTTTGCAGAAAAGCAAGAATAGCACTATTATCTGACAAGGTAGCATTTGAGACAAAAGCATTCAACAAAACAAACTTATTTTAATGACTAAAAACATAACTTACAATGAAAATACAGCAGGTATACCTTGTTACATGTGAAAGAATATAGTCCAGACATAGATAAATGAAAACAGACAAGAAAAACCAAGACCACGATTGTGATAAGCTATAGAAAAATCCTTGTTAACTCTTGTTTTAAGGACTGGGCTGTTTAGCATTGACACATGACAAGCCATCATTCTCTCTGAAAACAAATGGAATTAATAAAGTGTAGCAAGTTTTCCAAGCTCCGCATTTCTTCCCAGAGAGACTGTATAATGTTTACAAAATTCCTTCAAGCACTGTCTCTGTCTGGAAATGATGCTTGCTTGCTGTTTAATGTGTCTATTAGAGACAAAGAAAAAACAAACAAACAAATAAAGATGGTCCCTTAGCATTTCAAATCTAATAGCAACATGACTTGATGTCATCCTTAGACACTCTAATTCCACCTCTGGAGAAATAATCAAAGATGACATAACCCTAGGAGCCAGCGACCTACCGGTGTTGCCATCAAACTTGAGCCTGTGTCAGAGTCAACTGCTGTATCCCTCTTGCATTCAAGAGACAGAGACTAGCTAGGGACTGTAGGACCACAGAAGAGTAGGAAAACACATCGTTATTAGTATCTCCTGAGGAAAGAGGTGGAAGCCAGCTGAGAGGCATCTGCAGGTTCGTTAGCTTTTCCTTCTATTGGCTGCGCCCTATCATTCAAGGTCATCCATGTCCATGTTTTGAAAAGATGCAAAATCAAATCTAGCCTGGAGAAACAATCATTTCTGCTTCCCGGAGTGTTTACAGCATGATGGAATGTTTTCAAAGTAAACTAAAAGATGAAAGAAAAAACAATAAAAGTATAGAGGCTGAAAGCATACATTTAAATTTTAATAAACAAGCAGAGTTCTTAACCTTACAAAATAAGACCTTTTAAATTATCCCTGAAACATTTATGAAAGTTTACCAAGCTTGGCTACAAATAATATCATCAACCAATTCAAGAGTAAAAATGCTTCAGGCCCTGTTTTCTGCCCCTTTCATTCATTAAATCATCCATTAATTCAAATTTAATGAGAATATATAAACTCCCCACCAAGCAATATTCTAAGTGCTGCTGATAGAACCAAAAACTTTCTAAATTTACAAACAATTTCAAATACAAAAGAAATCCACATTTTTTTGAGTTTGAGAAACAGCTCAAAGTAAATTTCTCCCAAATCACTCTAGAATCAAAGAATAAATCAGTGTGTAACTATAAGCTATTTTGAGCATGCTAATGAAAATTGTAACACATCCTAATGAAAGCTGTTCTGGGGAAAATTCCTATCGCTTAGTGCTTTTATTATTTAAAAAGTAAGATTTAAAATAAATAAATGAAGTGTTTTTATTACATTTCTTTAACTAAAAGAACAAACCACAGACTCTAAAATGTATCAGAAGTATCTTTTGGCCTCTCACGAACTATCATTATGAGATTCTCACTTTCTCAGAGGATGAAGGGAAGGAAGTTTACTTAGAGATCGGCCTCAGGCAGCCATAATTTCTAAATTTATAGAATTTTCTACTTTTTAAAAAAAATACTTAAATTAGGGAATTCAGTTAAAACTGTTGGTCCACTCCAAATGACAAAATACCATCTTCAGGGCTGGGGAGATCGTTCAGGGGTCTAAGAGCCTGCCTGGCAAGCACAAAGACCCAAGTTGGATCCAAGTACTGCGTGTCATCCTGGTCCCTGATCCCTGGGCATGCCACATTAGCCCTAGAACCCAGGGGGGAAACATTTGGGCCCCAAAACCAAGTATGGTGGAGCACACCTGTGATCTCAGCACAGGGGAGGCTAAGAGAGGAGGATCACTACCAGGCTGAACTTCATACCTGTATCAAATAAATAAACTTTTTTTTAAAGCTTCCATATTCAACTTCCCAAGAGAAAAAAATCTCAACAGGCTTTCCTAGAGGACCATTGAAGCTACGCCTGGATCCCTTATTTGAAACTTAATAGAATCATAGATGGTAAGAGAAAGAACAATGTTCTTAATAAAAGGATACTGTACAGAAAAAGAACTGAGAAAGATGTCCAACACAATAATCATTCCATTCCAAAGGCTGGAAACATACACACACACACTCTCTCTCTCTCTCTCTCTCTCTCTCTCTCTCTCTCTCTCTCTCTCTCTCTCTCAGAGTAAGCAAGATTCAGAGCCTACTAGAAGGTCAGGCTCTGGTGCTGGACATTCCAAATCTTACAGGTCAGGAATCCATCTTCAGTGTGAATGGAAAACTTTAATATAGTGAGCCAGTGTGTGTTGGTTAAAAAAGGTTCTACTATATTTACAAAATTGCAACTCTTATTTGTTCTAACCCATACCTAAGTTCTATGTCAATATATTAGTTATAAAATGGACAAATCTAGGAATCTAATTTTGGGTATCAGAAAGAAAGAGAGCAAGAAAGAAGGAAAGAGCAAAAGGAAGGAAAGAAGGAAAGAAGGAAAGAAAAAGATGAAGAAAGAGAATGGAAAGTAAGAATAAAGATATGGGAAGAACAAAAGAAAGAGTATTCAAAGTGAGCAACATTTAACCACAGACACAGAATATAATTAGAAACAGTTTAAAAGATTTAAATAATATGACATGCTAATAAATTTGTTAAAATGAATTTAAAATGTTTCCTAGAAAATATACATTCCTGGAAAAGACAGAAAACTTACATAGAGCAGTAACCATTAAAGAAATCAAACAAATGAAAGTACTTGAACTAAATTTATTCCAAAATGCTAATAAATATACAGGAAGTTTCCCTTCAAAATCTTTGAGATACAGCCAGTCAGATAGTTCAGTGGACTAAAGTGACTGCTTAGGCAGAGAGCAGAATCTGGGGTTCAATCCCCAACCAGCTATGCCAGCCCTGCCTCCAGGGCACACTGAGATGGCAATTAAGACTGGGCATGGTGGCCACACAGCTGTAATCCCTGCTCTTGGGAGGCTGAACACAGGCGGATCACTACGACTCCAATAAGATCCTGAAGACCCCATACTAAAAAAAAAAAAAAATTGAGATGCAGATAAGCCCCCATTTTATTTGAAGCGTTACAAAATAAGATTAACACCTCTAGACTCATTTTATAAGGAAAATATGACCTTTAAACAAAAACATGAGATCAACAACACCAAAATATTTAAATTTAAAAATACGGGTGCAAACACTGTTCATAAAATATTAGCAACATGAATTCAACAGAATCTTAATAGAATAATATGCCATGAGCAATACGCCATGACCTGAAATGCAAGGCTGGTCCAGTGTTAGAAAATCTCTTTGCGATTCACCCTCCAACCAAGGCCATCCTGCTCCTGGGAGAACGGGGTGAGTGGTGAGTCCGGGGCCTCCCAAAGCAGTGCTCATAAATCTGAGATCAGATTTCCTTCCCACTTCTACCTCACTGCCTTTAACCCCCCACTGAGTATCAGCCACATCACCAGCTCGGTATCTTTCTTCTCTTCTTTTTCCTTTTCTACTAGAAAATCAATTTCATTGTCAATTTTATGACATTTCTAAAATTTTACCTGAATGACTACTCGAAAAATGTAGGCGATCTGAGAAGAAGGCTCCTCATGACGTTCTCTGACAGCTAAATAATAATCTTCCTCCGTCTCCATCATGTTCTACAGCCATGCTCCCCAGACAGGACCCTCATCCTGCCCAGGAAGTGCAGTTGCAGCCTCACCTCCCAGCTCTCCTTTCACTTCTGCATCCCTCTTACCACTCCAGTCTCTCCAAATGTGTATAACAATGGGCCACTGTCACAAAGTATTAATGTAATTTTCACATTAATGGACTACAGGAAAGGGGAACATATGATCCCATTAGAATCCAAAGACATTTGATGGAATTTGGAATTCATCCTTGACTTAAAAAGAACTTTTGACAAGGACTAGAAAAAGATTTCTCTCTTCACATGAGGAACCAGTACCTAGGCCAAATTGTTGAGACTATACTCAACGCTGAAATCCAAGAGCCCAATCACACTTGCCCTCATCTGTCCACGAGCATTATCCCAGGAGCACAGAGAAATGCCACCAAACAGAAAGTTAAATAAGATCAATGACTACCGGGGATAAATTCACCACTATTTTCAGTAGATATAATTGCTTCTTTGGAAAATTTCTTTGAGAATCAACTAAAAAAAAAAAAAAAACACTAAAGCTAGGCTTACATAAGAGTTCCATAAGGCAGTTATGAATAATACTTACAAGATATAGTATCCCTACAAATCAACAGCACCGTCATGAACCTGTTCAAAAATGTAATAGAACCAACATGCGGAAAAACTTTAAAATAAGAACAGAAACTTCTACAGATGAAATTTAATCGGAAATGTGTTAAACCTTTCTAAAGAAACATTCTTTGGGGCTGGGGAGATAGCTCCGAGGCACAAGTGCCTGCTGGGCAAGTGCAAGGTCGTGAGTTCGAACCCTGGTCCCACAAAAAAAAAAAAAAAAAAAAAAAAAAAAGAAAAAAGAAACATTCTTTTTCCTGAAAGACACGAAAGAAGAAAAATAAATAACAAAGCTTTCCAGCTTATGTTCCTCAAGAGGAAAACTTGTAAATATTACACAGCTCAAATTCTCTATCTAAGTATTCCCTAAGACAAAAAATAGTTTGTGCCCTTTTATGCCAGGTTTGTGAAGAATAGTTGTGAATGTATGTGTTGGCACATACACGCGCGCGTGCACGCGCACACACATGCACACACACACACACACACACACACACATGCAATGCACTTTAAGTTATAGTATATTCATCAGTTTCAAGTGTGATTTCTCTCAGAGGTGACACTGTTAATTTATCTATTCACTTTAAAAATTCAATATGTTTTTACTATAGTTTTTCATTCTTGAATTCTAGTTCACTAGAGAAAAAAAAAAGGATATATGCTCTTTAGCAGAGATATGCTGGGAATTATTAAGTTATTCTAAATTTTCTTCTCTTCACTGAAAATTAACTCAGGAAGCTTCAGGTTAAAAATAAAGCACCCCCATGTGCTTTTCTAATTTTTAAAATCTTTCTCAGTTTACAGAACTGGTCATTATTAATTTATGGTTTCTGACCTTAGTGGTGCTCCCAACTTGTCTTCGAAGTGTTTTTCTAGCTTGTGAGAGAACGCAGATGGTGCCACACACAAATGTGTGCCAAGCAACGGGCTGCAGCTCCAGCATCACCCCTCTCTTGCCAAACCTGCCACTCCCCACTTCTGTTCCACGTTGTGCCCGCTGGGGATGTCCACAAGGAACTGGGATCCATGACTCCTATGACCTGACCTGAGAAGTCATGTGCTCCTACAGAAATGTTATGATCTAGTGCAGGTGTGCTCATCAAGCGAAGGCGGTGCAGGTAGGGTTGTCTCCTCTCTCCCCATGAACCAGCCTCTGCTCTTGCAGACTGGCTGGTCCTGTGAATGAAGATACCATGGCCTGGAAAGCACATCACCCATGCCAAGCTCCACACAGTGAGCAGGTGTCGATGGCTGCCCTGTGTACATCCTACTAGGAAGCATGAGGAGTCCAGACCATAGTCATATGGGCTCCATGCAAAGTTCTTGGGCCTCATACAGCCCTGAACTTAAAGCCTAGCTCCATTATTGTCTGTACTGCTCTTGTCAAATCATTCAAGTTTCCTCGATGGTGCATATGTGTCAACACCTGAAGATACAGTGAGATGTGTGACCAGATCCCATCCTGGAGCTTAAACTTCCACAGGAGCCTGTGTGCTGAAGCCGGGCTGCCTTACAGCTCACGGTGCCATTCCAGTGGGGCTGGCATTTAAAAAGCAGGAGCCAGCCAGACAGAAAGGGCTCAGCAGCTGTGCCTCCCACCCATTCCCCTCTGACCTCTGATCTTCCTCACTACGTCCTTGCCTGGCTTCTTTCCATTGCTGATTGCTTGGTAGATCTTCCAAATGAGACCGGATCAGAAGATGGCAAGGGGCAGTAAGCCTAAATTAACCAACTATTCTATGGCTAAGGATGCTAAATACACTATACCTGCAAAGTGAAGTCAAAAGGTTGTGTCATGCACTTTAGGCTACAAGCTAAAATATCTGTAGAACTAAAAGCTCTATAAATAGAAACAACAACCCAATCAAAACGAACAGAAGTTCTCCTAAGTATGCAAACTCAAATGTATAAAGAGCTGTGTACTTGTTTTTGTTTTCTCCTGGCACTGACTTCAACGAAGACTTTTGATCTCAGAAAACCTATTGAAGACAATGCATAGTAAGATTATTTCAAATATGTGATGGGTAAATTGATTAATGGGATCTGGCTTATTTCCCTGTATGGATAGTCTTTTTCCTGTAGAGCAACAATAACTACCATAATAATGTAGTTCATTATTATTCAACTTATGTAGCATCTCTCCCCGGGTGAAGGCAGCCTTCCAGCTACTCACTTTCATGAGGGCCTGAAACATCATACCTTAGGACCTGAGCATTCTCAAAAGAGAAAAAGTAAGAAAAGTCACTGATAAAAGGGTCACAATTGAAAAATCATTGAGAAGCAAAGAATGGCTTTTCATGGATGAGGTACAAGTCAGTGAAGTGAGTGGTTAGTTGAAGGTGTCCTGTAGATCCATGGCCATGATTTTTCTAAAATTTAAGAGATTGTTATCTCTTATTAAAAGTAATAAAAATTAAAATTTAAAAAAATAAATAAAATAAAATTTAAGAGAGAAGGGGAATGGTAGTATATTGCACTTACTATCAATGCAGAGATGACAGCAGGTGGTCTCCAGGGCTGCAAATCTGCCCCTTGGAAGATTTGGTGGCCGCTGCTCTCTGAGTCCACCCTCATGTCCCAGAACATTGTGTCTCAGTGGAAACTCTGATGCAGGTCCCACCGTCACATGTTCTGATTTCCTAGGTCCAAAATAAATCCCAAGCTCAGAAATTTTAAAGCTGCCTAGGTGACTCCAACCTACATCCAGGGATGAGAATTTAGGGTCTAGGTCTAGCTTTCTAGATGGGGAACTCAGGAGGGTAGAGCTAGGCTGGAGCTTCTGGGACCCAGGAAGCCAGTCATCTTCCTACATGATCAGGAGGAGCATTGGCTGAGGGTCCTGGTCCCTCGTGGGCATGAGTCTTCAGAGACACATGGCCTTCTACAGGACTGTCTCCAGATGGCAGGACCTCCAGACAGAAGCAGCTGACCTCTTCCTATAGACCTTCCCTGACATGACAGAAGTCAGGGGTGCTCACTCACCTCCCCCACCCCGCCACAGAGTTGGCTTGGCTCTCCTCTCCTGTCACGTGTGTTCAATGTATTTGGGGCAAATATTACAAACTTTCGGCCAAGAACAGTGTCTTGTTGGTGCCCTTCAAAATTCTTTCTGATCATTCCAAAATGTCCTCTGTGGAACATAGATCACCATGAAAGGTCAAGGTGGCAGGGGCGAGAGAGGTCCGATGACTCTGCAGGAATGTGGATTGAAAGCGATAGGCCTCCTTTCATTTCTCTATACCTGTAAACCTAGGCTCTCTGAGACGTCACCTGTTCCCATCTTTGGAGCCCTGTCTGTTGTGAAGCCTGGCACTCATCTTTGAGGCTAGATCTCAGAGTCAGAGGTCTTCTTTGTGAATGTCACTCCAGAAATCTCCTAGGAAATGTCCAAAACAAAAGTAAATGGTCCAGAGGGTTTGATATCTGGATGCTTAGAAAGTTGGCCTGTCCTCTGCCCCTGGACACTTGGCCAAGCCAACTCTGTGAGAGAGTACAGTAACAACAAACACGTTCAGATGGGATGGCATTGATGCGGCCCACCTCCCCCGCTGAGCTGTGCCTGTGCAGCTTCCCTGGAGGCATGGGAGTCTTCATAGATCTGGACCTACTTCATCTTTTTGAATACCCTTCCCAAACAGAGTCACCCTACATTTCCCTCCTAATATCCACTGCTTGCACATAAAGTACCCAGTTAGATTACTTCTTCTTAGGCATTTCCTTGAATTCTCAACTTACACTTCTGCCTGCCTCAAAAGGTATCAACATTATTACTAGGCATAGCATGACTACAACTTGACTTTAACTACTACCTTGATTCAACACTGCTTCTGTGAAAAACACTTTGCCAATGTATCACATGATTAGCAGACTTGGTTCTCACCCTATTCTGCAAGACTAGGGCCGTTATTGTTTGCTTTTCCACACAAGAGAGAGGTGAAGCACTTGGATTGCTATTTGCTTCTGACATTCTTTTACCTTCACAGCCATCAAAGGTGGGCTGAGTGACCTCCTAATGCATCACTCTAAATCTTCTCTACTTTCATCTCACACGCTTGAGAACCTTTCTGACTATCATTGGCCATCTACATCTGCAGGTTCTACAACCATGCATTTAGCCAATCATAAGTCAACCGACCATAAAACTGTAGATTTGACCAACCATAGAATCTTACATACTTCAAGAAATGATGTAGAGCACATAGGAATATGCACATAGGTTCTATACTAATGCTATTCAATTTTGCCCAAGGGACTTAAACATCATGGGCTTTGAGAGATACAAGGATCCTGCAAACAATATCCCCTTGATACAGAGGGACAACTGTCTGATGGGCCCACTGTGTAAGCTGGGACATGCTCCTTGTCCAAAGATTGCCTGATTAATTATTTATTCCATCTGTAATCTAAATTTTCCTCTGACACATATGCAAAACATTCATAGCTTCTGCCAAATATGATATGAATGGCTGGGTGGGAGATTTTATAGATATAATACATAATACAGGAGTGAAAAATGGAACACACTACATTTGAATATTGATCACTTTATAAAGCCTCCATTGTTAACCCCAGTGCACAATGCTACCAGTATAATTCACTGTCAAAGACCTTCTGTTCCAGGAAGTATCTTCAGTCCTGGTTGCCCACATATGACGAGAGTTTGCCTTGCCCCGGAGGGAGGGGTTCACAGACTTGTCGCAGATGGAGTCTTGTAGATGTTAATAAATGACTACAACAGTAAGGGAGAAAGAAGTTTATGTAACATGCTGTGGGCACACAGAACAGGGAGTGATTAATTCTATAGGAGCAAAGAATGTGCGAGCTAGGATTGGCAAAGATATATGGAGTAGATCCCGAAGGTAATTAATTCCCTAGGTGGGGAGAAGGAACAAGATGCTTCAGGTGTAGGGATGTTAGAATAATGCGGAGGTGGCTTGGTGCTTGTGGGAAACATAATGTACTATGGTGGGCCAAACTGGATGCCTAAGGTAAAAAGATGAGGACAGTAGTTGTAATGAGTTCTGAAAGCCAAGAGCCTTGAAAGTCATGGTGAGGAGTTTTGCTTTGTTGGGGAGAAAAATGTCCTGCCATCAACAGTCTTTAAGAAAAAGAAGATGATGATCTAACTTGTGCATTGGACGCCTCCTTCTGGCAGCCAACACAAGATGAATTGGTTGGCAGGTGTTGGGTGAGTCAGTAGGAAAGAGGCCCACATCTTGTAAGAGACAACAAGGAGCTAAGGATGACTATAGCCTTGAAAATGACAAGCATATCTCACTCAGGATTTTTAGGTGACTATCTGAGTGTGTGGTGCACAGCCATAATTGCAGCACTCTAGAAGCTGAGACAGAAGAATCGATGTGAGTTTGAGGCTAGCTCGAGCTACACAGTGAGCTCAAGGTCAGTCTGTGTTATGCAGTGAGACCCTTTCTGACTAGAAAAAAAATTTTAGATGACTTCAATAGACATTAATGGATGTAACAACACAAGCTTATGGGGTGAGGCAACAAGCAAGGAACCAGAGTCAGAAATGATCTAAATAGAGGCTGTCTAAGTTAGGCATCCATGATAATACACCGAGCAGATGGAGAATTCCATGAGTCCTTACCTCACTGTTGTTTTGTTTTGTTTTGTTTTGTTTTGTTTTGTTTTGTGACAGGGTCTTGCTATATAATGCAAACTGGCCTTGAACAGACTCATGCAGCCCAGGCTGGCCTCCAACTCACAGCAGTCCTCCTACCTCAGCCTTCCAGGTGCTGGGATTACAGGCGTGGGCCCCCATGATGTTCATTTGTAAATGTAGCATCCTAGATTCCCAGACAAAGGAGCTCCTCCCTGGAGTCTGAACCTATTTATAAGTCCTATGCAGAAGGGATTACTTTTGTGTTGGCCGTCATTGCAGATGCTGAGGTAAGTTGGTGTATGTGGCTTTGGGGGGAAGTGTGACCCTGCTAAAGTACCTCCTTGTGTCACTACAGAACAGCGGTTCCTTTTCACACAGTGTGAGTGCACGCAGACAACAGCCTTCTGCATCCCTTTCAAACCACGCATTTCTTCTCTCCCTCACCTTCACCCAGAATCTCCCATCTCCCTAAAGGAAAACTAGATCTAGAATTCTAATGACCAGTGTGGCAGAGAGAGGATTTGCTACAGGGAGCTAAATTCTCTCTGTGTGTAAGTGCCAGTGTGTATATTCAGGTGTGTAAACCTGTGTGCTTCTGTATAGCTTTGTGAATGTGCTTATAATGGAGTTGTTAAATTTAACAAACATAAACACAGTATGAACTCGGGTTTAGCAGTACACACTTGAAATCCCAAGATTCTGGGAGACCAGGGCAGGAGGCTTACAAATTGAAAGCCAATTTGGACAAATTAGCAACTTAATTACACCCTGTCCCCCAACAAATTTTGAAAAAGTAGCTGATCAAGTAGCTCAGTACAAAGGGGTTCAGTCCCCAAGACCACAATTGTAACCACAACCAGAACCACAAAAATAGTATGCAGAGCTAACTTTGAATTTTTAGTAAAAAGCAACAAATAATTCTCTTGATATAAGTATAACCTAAATGTATTGACTAGTACAATATTCAGGACTTGTTTATACTAAAATTACCTGATGCTTAGCTGAATTTTGCATGTGTAACACACGTCTGTTAGTGTGTGCTTTGCATTTGTGTCAGTTCACAGGCTCTCACAGATTTGTACACACATGTACACAGCCTCTGCATTTCTGTCGTCCTATGGATCTAGGTTAGGAGATTTTTCATCAGAGATTTCTCTTAGTACTCTAGGCCCTAGCTAAAACAGAACCTTACATTTAGAAGGGGAAAAAGCGGCCCAGTTTCTTTCTCCTAATTAATTTTGACTTTGAGCAAGTCACTCCAAAGAGAAGAGGTTGAACCAGACTCATTCATTTAAATATTTATTGGTCATCCTAGGAGCAGAAAGTGCAAAGACAAATAACTCACACGGGCTCGCAGTCTAGTGGAAAGACAACTATACGACTGATGAGGTTACGACGTGACAGTAAATGCTATCATAACCATGCATGCCCACAGCCAGAAGGTAGTGGCAGCTCCCTCCAACTTTGCAAGGCTGGCCCTGCTGTGAAGCCAGAAAGATATCTCAGCATGATGCTTTTATGCCTTGGAATCTTTAAATTATGATTATTGATGGAACCACACAGGCTGCTCTGCTGAATGCAGCCGATCTCCGCAGAACCTAGCTGCAGGAAGCACTGCTCCATTCGTCAAATTTGTTTGCTTTTAATCCTAGCAGCACTCCCAGAAACCAAGCAATGTCACCGGCTTGCACGTTCGAAGCATTTCTCATCCCCCTGCCTGCAGTCTTGGTCTCAGGAAGCCTTGCTGCTTCACAGGGTGCTCCTGCCCACAGCTCCCTCACATCCCCACCTGACACCTGCACCTCTACCCATCCTCCGGCCTGTTTTGATCAACCACCATTTTTCAGGCTCTGTCTTTCTAAATAAAATAGGGTGCTAAAAGGCACCTCAGCCATTCTGGCTGGAAACCTGTCTCAGGTGAGTTTTCATATCCTACGAGAAGATGGCTCAAAGGCAAAACTGAGGAAGTCTGTAGGAGCGTCTGAGCCCAATGCTGGACCGTTAGCACACCAGCCAACCTGCTGCAGTAAAGAGGCCTCAGTGGCTGCAACAAGGCAAGGAAGGTTTCTTTCCTCCTTACCTAGCAGCCTGAGCCCAGGCTGTTGGCTGCCACTGCAGTCCTAGAGCAACAAGAAGTCCATCCTCCTAGCTTGCTGCTCCTCTGCCTTTAGTCCACGGTTGAAGTGTTGCCTTGCTCTCAGCCACCAAGTCTGACCCAGCCCTGGGAAGCTGAAAACATGGTTTTTATCTGCAACCTACCCCAAATCAAGGCTTTGTCCGTAGGGAAAATGAGAAGCGTGGGCTAGAGCATACCCTTCAGTCTGTTCCCAGAAAGCTTCAAAACCTTTAAGATCTCTCAGGGCAATCACTTCTCAGCATATAGCTATCTGTCATATCCATATAATGAAACAGCACATGATACATCATTAATATGTGCAGTTATTATGGATCAATTCAAGAAATGTTTAAATCCCCCTCTGTTGTGGCTGGGAGTACAAAAGCACAAATGGAATATTTGCTGTGTCCCATTTGGTGGAACCCACACAGAGACTGTTGTTTGGTTTGATCTTGACAGGCAGGGATGTCAAGCAGTGACTTGACTTGACATGAAGACCTGGGAGGTCCTTGTGGCTGGAGTCTACCCTGCACCCTGCCTTGCCTCCTGTGATCTGCCGGTGAACTACAGCTCCCAGAATGCCACTCACCAAGCAGCCATGCCAAGGAGTGGCCACCTGTGCCCACAGCCTCCCTGGGCCTCCTGAGAGCTCCCAGCTTCAGTAGTTCTGCTGAGGCCATGGCTAGGGTTCTCATATATGTGTGTGTGTGTGTGTGTGTGTGTGTGTGTGTGTGTGTGTGTGTGTGTGTGTATGGCCGGCTCAGCCTGCCCTGGGGATGGGGCTGGCGAAGCATGTGGTGCCAGAGATTGAACCATGGTCCCTGCAGTTGCCTAAGCTTGCCTAAGCAGGCACTTTAGACCACTGAGCCATCTTGCTAGCTAGCCAAGCATTTTTAAATAAAAAGGCTTTATTAAACCCAACTTTGTAATCATAAGGCAATTACTCTCTAAGGATTGGCTGGAGTAACTTTTTTGTTGTTCTTCATTGTTCCGTATTTTTCTTTTATTACCAATGTATATTAATTTTATGAAATATTGGGCTTTAATGCCTATATTTTAATAATTTCCACCCCATAGTATCCTCTGCCCCTCTCCTTATTTCCTTCTTCTTGTCAGTGTCCTTTCTATTTTTATGTCATCATTTTAAAATTCTACATGTTAGGAAGAATATGTGATAAATTGTCTTCCTGAAACTGGGTATTTTTCATTCCCCTAAAATGACACAATTTTGTTTTTCTATGTGGCTGGATAATACTTAATTGTGTATAGTGGCCACATTTTCCTTATCCATTCATCTATTCATGAATTCTTAAGCTGACTATGTCTTTAACCAAGCATTTTATAGGTGCTACTGTTTTCATGCCAAAGCACCTGGTTACGATAATTAGTCCTGTTTCAGAATGAACAAAATGAGAAATCAGGAAATGAATTATCTCGCAAATGATTACACAGCTAGTTCTTGTCTAAACCAGAAAATGGCTGTGGTCTCCCTGGCTACAGGATGCAGACTCTCAACTGCCACATATGCACTTCCTGCATTTTATTTCTGCTTTCCTTCCCAACAGGTTACTTATCAGAGCTGCCAACAAACAAACACATAAACTACCAAGGAAAAGATCAAGACTTGCTAAAGATGTATGAGAACCTCATAAAGGGGTCCATCTGGTAAAGAGCCCAATCCCGCAGTCATTTCAAGGAAAAGCTCAGATATTTACCCAAAGGTAATGGCTCTCATCTGGTATAGCTGTGCCCTCTGGGAGGTGTGGCCGGGTCTGATGATTCTGACCCATTAAGACTTTAATTCTGTGTTCAGTAAAACAGGCAGGGAGTAAAATAGCAACTCATTTCTCTTCTATGAGAAAATCAAGTTTAAATAAAGAGCAAACTAAGAGATAGAGAATAGAAAACAGGGAAACAGGGAGGAAGATGGGCAAAGAGCGGGGAATCTGGGGACTGGGGAGATGGGAGGGAGTGGAAGGGAAGAGGAAGTAAGAAGGATTAGGATATCATATGTATATATACCAATTCCCAAAGATGCATGTGTTTGCTATGTACTGAAAATATATATTAATATAAATTTATTATTTTAAAAAGGAAGTATTGTCCCAGCTGAGAGGAAAGAGGCTGATATTGATATCCAGTAGGTAGTGGCCAGGAATGCAGCAAAACACCCTGAGATGTTCAGAACAGGCCCCAAAAAACCAAGATTGGCAATAGAATCTCTTGAGTTACGTATAGGGTTTCCTACTCCTACTATAGGTAATGGCATAGTAAGTGTGTGTCACTTGCCACACTTAAATGCAAGTTGCTTGATGTTAAATATAATTTGAAATTTAAATCTTATGTGCCATAGACACATGTCAAATGGTCAACAGCCAGATGTGGCAAATAGCTGTCATACTAGATAGAACAATTTACTCAACATTTCCCTCATTGCACCATATTCTTAGGGATAGTAATTCTGCAGGATCTTCTACTCTGAAATCCCATTAAAGATCTCAAGTCATAGTCACTAGTATGTAATGAGGAACCAAGTAATACAGCTAAGATTTTTTTTTGAACAGTAATAATGGGGTATATTTACTCACATTGTAAAAACAGTTTTCTAAATTTGAATGTTCTTAATATGCATGTGATTTCTCTATTTGTTAAACTTTTATATTTATTTATACATGAATAAACTGGAGAATAGAAAGTTAAGCACATATTTGACATGTGTCTATTACATATATATATATATGTTATATATAATATATATGTTATATAATATATATATATATATATATATATATTCCTTCCTCTTTTCTCCTTTCCCCTATGTCAGTTGTTCTTTCCTTTGAGAAGCTTAATAACCTTTCATAGTACCCATTGCACTTCTTTGTTGTAATTCACCATTTTAGTTTCTTACACTAGGGAGACACTACAATGCTTACATATGCAAGTCTAATTTATTTCATTTATTATTATGGCCTCTAGTTACATCCATTTACCTATAAAGGCCTGGAATTCATCTTTCTTTATAGCTGAGTAGTACTCCACTGTATAAAAATACCACTTTTAAATCCATTGCTCAGTTGATAGCCAAAATTTAGCTACTACAAATTGTGCTGCTATAAATGTTGCTGTATATATGTCTCTGTAGTATGATGTTTTAATTCTTTTGAAAAGAGATCCAGAATGAAAATAAGTGGACTGAATGAGACCTCTAATCCCGGTTTCTCAAAGAATCTCCACACTGATTTAAACAGTTGTTGCACCAGTCCATATTTGTTCACCACAGTGGTGAAGGGTTCCTTTTTCCCCACAACCCTGCCAGCATTTGTTACTGGTTGAGTTTTTTTATAATAGTCATTCTTTCTAGAATCAAATGGAATCTCAGTGTTATTTTAATGTACATTTCTTGAATGACTAATGATGTTAAACATTTTTTCATATATTTGCCTGCGGTTAGTATTTCTTTACCTGAGAAATATTTGTTCATCTCAGATGCCCATTTTTTAAATCAGATCTTTGAAATTTTGGGGTCTGATTTTAAAAATTCTTTTTCTTTATATTTTTATGTATTTGGTACAGGTCCTCACTTCACAACTTGGATTCTTAGTGATCCTGTTTCAGCCTCCCCAGTGCCATGATTACAGGCATGTGCCACCACACCAAGTCTTTGTAACCAGCTTGGTGCATCAGGGGCAGGGCTGGCACAGCATGTGGTACAGGAGATTGAACCTGGTCCTTGTGCTTGCCTAGGAAGGTGCTGAGACCACTAAGCTATCTCCATAGTGCTTTAAAATTCTTTATATGTTCTATATAGAAGTCCCTTGTCTGAGAGTTGGCTAAAATTTTTTCTCAATTTGTAGGTTTTCTTTTCACTCTGTTGGTGATTTATTTTGATATATAAAAAACTTCAGTAAGATAACATCCAAGTTGCTGCTTTCTTGAAGTATTTCCCATGCAATTTGGATTTTGTTTGTGAACTGTCTACCACTATGTCAAGATTTCCACCTACTTTCTCTTCCAGTAGACTTAGTGTTTCTGTTTTAATATTTAGATCTTTGACCCATTTTGACTTTAATTTAGTGCATAGTGGCAGACCTGGGTTTAGTTTTAGTCTTTGGCATATATAAATACACTTATTTTATCACCATTTGTTAAAGAGGTTATCTTTCTTTCAGTGAATATATTTGGCTCATTTGACAAAGACAATCATCTGAGTGTTTTTCTGGTTATGTGTGCATCTTCTAACCTATTCCACTGGTCCTCAGATCAGGCCTACTTTTTATCATTACCACGATAATTTTGTCATAGAAGCTTCGTGGTATAATTAAGTCAGGGATTGTGATGCCTCCTGCCTTACCTTTGTTGCCCAGAATCATTCCTGCTATTCTAGGTCTCTTCTGGTTCCAGATGAATTTTAAGAATGTTCTCTCTAGATCTGTGAGATGTGCTACTGGTATTTTAATTCTGATTACATTAAATATGTATAACAGTTTTGAAACTATTATCATTTTCATAATGTTGGTTCTTCTTATCCATGAGCAAGGCATATCTTTCCATTTTCTGATATCCTCTCTGAGCTCCTTTTCAGGGTACTGTAATTTTTAATGTAGATCTTTTACATCATTAGATTGTTTCATACACATTTCATTTCATTTCTGGATGCTATTGTGAAGGGTGTGGTTTCCCTAATTTCTCTCCTTTGGTGAGTTTTGTTGTTTGTGTACAGGAATGCTATTAATTTTTGAGTGTTGGCTTTGTATCTCGCTATGCTACTGAATTTGGCTATTAGATCTGGAAGTCTTTTGGTGGCATTTTGGGAGTTTTCTATGTTGAGTTTCATGACATATGCAAATAATGATAATTTAACATCTTCTTTTCTTATTCTTATTCCATTATCTCTCTCATCTAATTGCTCTGGCTAATGTTTCCAGAACTACATTGACTAACCATGGAGATCTTTGTCTTGTTTCTGATTTAAAGTGAAAGATTTCAGTTTTTGTCCATTTAGTATGGTGTTGGCCATTGGTTTCTCATTGGTGGCTTTTAGGAGATTGAGGTAAAGTCCTCTATTCTGATTTTCTGTAGTTTTTGTCATGAATGGGTGTTGGACTTTATCTAAAGCTTTTTTCTCCATCTGCTGAGATGATCATACAATTTTTGTTTTTAGTTTTAGTAATATTGCGTATTATCTTTATTGATTTGCATATATCAAACATCCCTGAATTCCTGGATGAATTCTACTTGGTCATGGTTTATAATCTTATTGATAATTTGCCACATGCCATTTACTAGTAGTTTATTAAGATTTTGGTGTCTATGTTCACTAAGGAGATTTGTCTGTAGTTTTCTATTTTTGGTTGTGTCTATCTCTGATCTTGCTATTAGAGTAATACTTACCTCCAGGAATGAGTTGGAGAGAACTGCTTCTCCTTCAATTTCATTAAATAATTTGTCATAGCCAAACGATGGAAGCAACCAAAATGCCCATCACCTAAGGAATGGATGAAAAAGATCATGTACCTCACAAACTATTCTTCAAAACTGATGGAAAAATAAGATACATGCATGATAACATCTGAGTAATTTCATGAACATCAAACCAGTGCTCCAAAATATTCTCAGGGACAGTCTATAAAGAGATAACAAGGATCATAACTCCACAAGACCCAATAGAACCAACAACAGGAAAAAGACATGATGAGGATAAATCAATACATATCACTTACAACTCTCAATATTAATGATTTCAATTCACCAATAAAAAGAAACAGACTGGCAGAAAGTATCAAGAAGCAAGATGTAACGCAATGTTGTATACAAGGAACACATTTAATTCAAAATTAAACTTGTAGACTCAAATACAAGTGTTGGAAAACAATCCTCATGATAGGAAGCAAGAGAAAAGGAGAAATAGCTGTTCTATTTGCAGACAAAGTAGATTTTAAATCAAGATTGACTAAGAGTGATAAAGAAGGTCACTACCTCCTGTAAAGGTAGCAATCCAAGAGAAATAGATAACAACCATAAATATACATATACAGTTGAATGCACTAATACTAGTGCATTCAACTGTATAAAACAAATATTAATGAACTTGAAAAATCAAATAGGCGCTAATACAATTACAATGAAATATCTTCTGACTCCACTGTTACAAATAGGTAGATCAGCTTGATTAAAAAAATAAATAAATAAAATAAAATTTAGAACCAAACTTTTGAAGAAATATTCATACTAGAT
The DNA here is from genome assembly GCA_004027025.1 of Myocastor coypus. NCBI lineage: Eukaryota > Metazoa > Chordata > Mammalia > Rodentia > Myocastoridae > Myocastor > Myocastor coypus. Next base: position 90,037 of record PVJA010003350.1, read on the forward strand.
GTCTAGAGAATGTTCCACTCCATAATATCAGAATGCACATTCTTCTCAGATGCACACAAGACATTCGCCAAAATAGACCACATACTAGTTCACAGAACATGTGTAAGTAAATGCAAAGAAATTGAAATTGTCTTATGCATATTATCAGATTATAGTGCCATGAAATTTTAAATCAATGGCAAAAGAAACCATTAGAATTTCATAAACACATGGTTATTAAATAAAAGCCTACCAAACAACCAGTGGATCCAGAGATGAATTTAAAATAAAAAACAATTTATACAATTACATTGCAATGCCAGTGAAGATACTGGAAACTTATGGGACACACTGGAAGTAGTCCTATGAGAGAAATTTATAGCAGTGAATTTCAATAGCAGAAAAACAGAATGAACTCAAACAATCAACCAAATATTGAACCTCAGGCTTCAAAAATAAAAACGGCAGTCAAGCCTCCCTGAAACTATAAAGATCAGAATAAAAATTAATGCAGTGGAGACTAAGAAAATAATACAAATAATCAATAAAGTAAAGAGTTGATTCTTTGAAAGATTAAGTTGACAAAATCTTAGCCAAACTTACCAAAACAAAAAAGACTCAAATTTATGCAATTAAAAATGAAAACAATGACATTGTAACAGATCCTACAGAAATCTAAAAGACTATCTATACCTACTTCAAGAATATGTATTCTAAAGTAAAGGAAAAAGAAAGAAAAGAATATTTATTCTAATAAGGTGAAAAATTAAAAAAAGGGATAAGTTGTTAGATACATATAAATTATTAGAGGTGAATTAAGCAAATATAAAAATTCTAAATAAATCAATATCAGTCCATGAAAATACAATTAAAAATCTACTAACAAACTAAATCCCAGGCTTTGATGGATTCACTACTGAACTCTACAAGAAATTTAATTGTTTTTTATTAAATTCAATTTTATTGTTTCATTATGAAAACTAAAAGACAAAAGCAAAAATGAAAATCGAAAACATCTAGAAGGAATTTAAAGAGGACCTAGTGCTGCTACTTCTCAAACTCTTCTGTGAAATTGAAAAGGAAGCAACAATCTCAAACTCATTCCTAGAAGTAAGCGCTGCCCTGGTACCAAAAGCAGAGGATACAGCCGAAAAGGAGAACTACAGACCTGTTTCACTAACAAAAACAGTTGCAGAGATCCTCAATAAAACAGTAGCAAACAGCTCTCTCAACTTTAACGCCATCTTCTTAGAAACCTCTGCGCCATGAGAGCCAAGTGGAGGAAGAAGTGAATGCACAGACTGAAGCATAAAAGAAGAAAGATGAGACAGAGGTCCAAGTAAAATAGTTCGTACACCCATGGAGGCCAAAGGACCAAAAATAAAGAATGCTGGAGGCTGACAAGGCTGGAACAAGTTTTGGACTGCGTGCTGTCTAGAACGTCTCAGTGGATTAGAACTGCATTGCCATCTGATTGCCAAGACCACCTCAAGAGATTCACTGGATTCAAACTAAGCAGTCCCCGGTTTTTTGCCATGGACCTCTGGCATTATGGACTACTTCTGTTTTCATTTTTGGCTGAGTGTAAAGCATGTACGATAAATCATCTCTTCTACGTTAGCTGAAAAAAAAAAAAATCCTAGCAAACAGAATGCAACAAATCATTAAGAAGACCAAGTAGAATTCATCACAGGAATGTAGGGATGGTCAGTATACACAAATCAATAAATATAATACCCCATCTTGACAGAGTAAGAATGAAAACCACATGATCAATTTAATAGATACATAAAAGGCATTTGACAAAATCCAACACCCATTCATGCTAAAAACAAAACTCTGCAGAAAATCAGAATACATGGTCTTTACCTCAATCTGACAAAAGCCATCTATGACAAACCAATAGTCAACATCATATTAAATGGACAAAAACTGAAAGATTTTGTTCTAAAATCAAGAACAGGACAATGATGTCCACAGTCACTATTCTCAGTATATTTCTGGAAACATTAGGCAGAGCAATCAAAAAAAGGAAAGAAAAGAAAAGAAAGGGACCGGGAGAGGTTAAATTATCACTATTTGCATATGACATGATACTCTACAAAGAGGACCCCAAGAGCTCCACCAGAAGACTTCTAGGTTCAATAATCAAATTCAGTAGCATAGCTGGGCACAAAATCAACACTCAAAGATCAATATCTTTCCTATACATGAATGACAAATTCACTGAGAGAGAAATTAGGGAACCATACTCTGTATAATAGCATCCCCCAAAAGTAAAATACCTAGGAATAAATCCAACAAAGAAAGTTAAAGACCACTACATTGAAAGCTAAAGTACTCTGAAAAAGAACATTGGAGAGGATATCAGAAAATGGTAAGGTGGGAGCTGGGGAGATAGCTCCGAGGCACAAGTGCCTGCTGGGCAAGTGCAAGATCATGAGTTTGAACCCCGGTCCCACAAAAAAAAAAAAAAAGAAAAAGAAAAAGAAAAGAAAATAGTAAGGTATTTCTTGTTTTGTGATAGGAAGACCCGACATAGTGAAAGGCCATACTTCCAAAAGTGTTAAAGAGATTTAATACGATTCTTTGGTGGATTGTCAAATGGTGGTTGTCATGGTTTTGGGGTCGTTAAAGGGGAACAGTATAATACAGGACATATTTCATAATAGTGTTTAGTTTAGTTTAGTTTAGTTTAGTTTAGTTTAGTTTTTAGTTTTCTGCAGGGATAAAACGCTGGACCTTGGGCTTACCAGGCAGGCACTTAAGCCACTGAGTTATCTCTCCAGCCTCTATAGTAGTATTTTATAATGAATCACATACAAGAAGTGCAGAAAATCTATCTTTAGTGTTTATTTATAAACACTAAAGACTCCAACTGGGGGCCTAGATCCTAATATCCTGCATGAGTCCAGCTGAAAACCTGGAGCTCATAACAATGCCTCCCACAAGTCCAATTAGAGGCCTAGAGGCCACAACAAAGTCTTATGCAGGTCTGCTTCATGGATCTGTGCTGGAAAGGTCCAAAGGTCAGTGGTGGAAGCTAGAAAGACTATGACAGTGGGATGAAGGATCTCTGCTAGCAAGCTGAGCGGTCTGAACTAGAACTAGGAAGCAACACTCAAGGTAAGCATGAAAGCTCCTCCAAAGGTATCGCAACTATCCTCAGAAACAGTGAGGTCCTGAGCCCCTCCAGCAATGAGGAAAGCTGGATTCCCATCAGAAAAGCCAATGCAACAAGCTTCTGCAACATCTTCCACTTGGGAGCCAGAAAGCAGTGCTTAAGATGAGGACTAAGGCTTTTCCAAAGTTCACCTGGAAATCCCGTGTGACAAGGTCCTCCAGCGGAACATGCCTAGAGAACTAGCAGCTTGCAACAGCTTCTCCAAACAGCCCTAACAGTGTTTGGGCAGTTGCTCCTGTTCTGCTTTTATGCTTCTGTCAACGATCCTCAAGTGGCCTCCCACACTCAGCACCACACTAGTTTAACTCATCTGGGTGTAATACCGGTTAGAAATCCACTACAGGGGTCAACTTTTCACACCCACCTTAACTGAACTAACATGGTACTGGGTTTGCGAGGCCCACCTGAGGATTGTTGGAAGCCAAGTAAGAGGCAGACTTGGAGAAGCTGTTGAGAGACACTTGGAAAAGCTGTTTGGAGAAGCTGTTACAGCTGTGGGAAGCTGCTGGCTCTCTTGGGCTATTCTGCTGGAAGATCGTGTCATGCTGGCTTTCCTAATAAACTTAGCTATTCTTATTTGAGGAGGAGCTCAAGACATCGCTGTTGCTGAGAATGGCTATGGTCTTCATCTTGAGCCACTTTCTGGCTCTGGAGGAAAAGGTGGTGCACAGCTCGGCGTCCTGAAGAAGCATGTCATGTTGGTTTTCCTCATGGGAACTCAGCTTCCCTTGTCATCAGAGAAGCTCAGAACCTCACTGTTGCTGAAGATGGCTGTGATACTTTTCACGGGAGTTCTGGTGCATATCTAGAGTGTTATACTTCCTGGCTCCAACTGAGGTTCCTCAGCCTAATAACACAGATCTTTCATCCTACTGATGTAGATTTTCTAGCTTTCATTACTGACTTTGGGTCTGCCCACTGCCAATATGTGAAGTGGGCCTGCTTGAGAATTTATCATGGGCTCAAGCACTGCAGTTGGACCTGTGAGAGGCATTTTTTGGGCTCACAAAGGACATTAGGATCCCAGCCCTCAACTGGAATCTTTGGTTTTCAGTGTGTGGACAGATTTCCGGCATTCTATGTATATGATTTTTGGATGATTTATTATAAAATAATCTTGCACCAGATTTCCTGCATTGTATTGCTCCCCTGGCAAAAACATCAAGACATGAAAAATCATAATTCTAGTACCATTAGCGTATCTCATAGATCTAGAGAAAACATTCCTAAAATTTATTTGGAACCAAAAGAGACCTAGAATAGCAAATAAACAATTCTGGGCAACAAAAGCAAGGCAGGAGGCATCACAATTCCTGATTTGAAACTTTACTACAAAGTTACTGTGATAAAAAACAAGCAGCATGGTATTGCCCAAAATAATAATAATAATAATAATAATAATAATAATAATAATAATAATATTAAAATAAACCAGACCTGAAGATCAATGGAACAGATTAGAAGATGCAGACACAACTACAGACATACTCAGTCCCTTTATCTTTGACAAAGTGGCCAAATACATTCACTGAAATAAAGATAGCCTCATTAATAAGTAGTTCTTGGAAAACTGACTCTCCCCATGCCAAAAATTCAAATTAGATTCTTGTGCATCACCATGTACCAAACTAAAATCAAAATGGATCAAAGACATGAATATCAAAACAGAAATACTAAATGTATTAGAAGAGAAAATAGGTAGAAATCTTAAAGAGATAGTTGTAGGTATCGATTTTTAAGAACAATACTCCATTCACACAGGAATTACCACAAATAACAAACAACTAAGATGTCATCTCATTAAAAATCTTTTTCATAACCAAAAAAAAATCATCAACAGAGTAGAAAAACAACTTGTGGAGTGGGAATTTTTTTTTTTTTTTTTTTTTTTTTTTACCCAACTGTTTCTCGAAGTGCTAATTGAAAAAAACGACCCCTCAAATTTAAAGACCCAACCTAAAACTTGACCTCTCGGATGAATAGATATTTCTCAGATGAAATACAAACAGCAAATAAATATATGAAAAAATGTTCAACATCGCTGCTCATTTGAGAGATGCAAATTAAAACAACACTGAGATTCCATCTCCCCCCAGAAAAAATGGCTATCATCAAAAATGAAACAATAACGAATCTTGGCAGGCCTGTGGAGAAAAAGGAACCCTTTGCCACTGTTGGTCTGAGTGTAGACTGGTACAAACACTGTGGAAATCAGTGTGGAGCTTCCTCAATAAAACCTCAGAATAGAGGCATCATTTGACCCAGCTCTTGTCCTCCTTGGTATCTTCCAAAGAGAAATAAAAGCTTCATACCACAGAGATATTCACATTGCTGTGTTTATACCAACAGCTTGTAATAAGTATACCCTGAAAGCAACACAAATGCCAATCAACAGAAAAATAGATTTTTAATGTGGATTTTTTAATATAATGGAGTACTACTTAGTCATAAAAAAGAATAAATATGAGACATTTATAGATAGATGGATGGACCTTGTGATCATATTCTTAAGTAAAATAAATCAGACACATATGTATAAATATTGCATTATCTCTGTGGTGTAAGAAACTGAAGATATAAATTACCCAAATGAATAGAAGTTGTGAAATAGAAATAAGTTGTTCAGTGAAAAGGGCAACTCGAGAGGGGGAGAGGAAAAGAAAAAAATGAGGAAAGAAGGTTGAAATTGAAATGAAGCTTTGTAAATAAGAAGTGGCAGAGGGGTTGATGGGGGGAGGGGAAAGAGAAAAAAAGGCAAAATCAAGATGTCTTAGTTACTTTTTACTCATTGCTGGGACAAATACCCAACACTCAAAATGAAGGAAGGAAAGGTTTATGTAGCTCACAGTTTGTGGAGGTATCAGTCCATATTCAGCTGGCCCAAGGCTGAGTGGAACGGAACAGAGAGCATCCAGTTCATGTTGGCGGAAGAGCAACAAAATGGTGATGGCGGCAGCCAACCAATCAGAGCAGCAAAGGGCGACAGCCCTAGTCTGTCTCTCTGTCTCTCTTTATATTACACTCAGGCTCTACACCTCTGCCTATCCGCCTTAGGCTACACCCATAGTCCCAGAAGTACTCAAACCATAATCCTATC
>PVJA010003351.1:0-45908 GCA_004027025.1 Myocastor coypus
TCAGCTCCCAGCGGTGGGGTTTGGGCTGGGCTGGGACAGGAAGTTAGTCGCGGGAACGCAGAGGCGGGGCAGAGGGGCGCAGGGGCTTACCCGCAGCGGGTGCGCAGGCTCAGCTCCCAGCGGTCTCAACAGCATTAACTTAATGCTAGTTTAACTCATTCATTCCACACACACTGACTAAGAACTTACAGGCCAGACCTTAAACTAAATACTGAAGGGTTACCAGAATATAGGATTCTGGTGGCTGGAGTATACCAACAACATGGCCATAGCATTCTTTTTTTTTTTTTTTTTTTTTGTGGGACTGGAGTTCGAACTCATGGCCTTGAACTTGCCAGGCAGGCACTTATGCCATGGAACTATCTCCCCAGCCCCTGGCCATAACATTCTGATGAGGGCCCTCCAGTCTTTTACAGCATGACAGAGAAATGGAAAGGGACCTGGCTGTGTACCGAAGGAGCCAAGCATACTGGGTGGCCCTGCCTTATAACCACTGGCTCTCATGAGAATGAATTCACTCCTGAGACCAGCATAATTAGTCCCTCATTAGGGCTGGAACCCCATGACATAACTGTTTTGCACTAGGCTCCACCTCTTCAAGCACTGCCATGCTGGGCATTATGTTTTCCACAGTGGACCACTGAGGAACATGCTCAAAGCATAACTAAACCACAGCACTCCTCTGTGCTGTGTCAGGAAGTTCAGTCTTTCTTTCAAGCTTGTGGGTCCGGCATACACACCTGTTACAGTTGCCAGGATATGATGGAGGAAACACTGGTACCTTCTGAGGCTGGGACAAGTGGAGGTTCTGCCTTCACCTGTTGAAATGCCCTTGCTGTCACATGCACAGGCATGCAAAGGAAACCCAGCCCCTGAGGCCAGACCCAGCTGAACTTTCAGCCAGCAGCCAGGCTAGCAGCTGCCAGCCACATGAGCGAGGTCATTCTGGACTCTCCAGCCATCCTTGGGCCTCTACTGACACCATATGATGTAAACTCATCAAACCACAAAACCATATGACGTAAAAATTACTATTAGTAATAAAATGTCCCTTGTGTCAGTACTACAGAAACAGAGGCTCCCAGATGGTGAGTCTATCTCCTCAAATCACATGGTCCTAAAGCAAAGCAATTTCAGACTTAGCTCCAGGCTGCACTAGGGAAGTGGAGTGTGTTACCAGTTCATGGTACGGAGCAGCTATGTGAGGCAGGCCATGAGGCAAGGCACAGAAATGCACTTCAGAGCCAGGCCTGGATTTATATTGACTCTTTCTGAAGATCTGGCCTGATCACTAGAGTAGAAGACTGAGGCAAGAGCTGGAACAGTGGCAGGAGGATGAGAGAAGCTGTGTGTAGTGGGATGGTGGGACTGTGGCAGCCAGAGAGCTTGGCTGGTTATGAAGAGGCTTCCAGGATGGAGGTCACACCTACTGCTGCTGAGTATGGAGTTTGGCCCTGGTCAACAGGTTCTTCAACAGTTCACAAGTGCTACGTGTTTCGAGTCCCTTGTCTGTCTGAGTTGGAGAAGACATTCACATCTGCTTCCCAGAATCCCAGCTTTTGAATTTTTTGGGAGAAGCACTTCAGTTTTGGGACATAAAAGGAGAAAGATTCCTTCCTTCCTTCCTTCCTTCCTTCCTTCCTTCCTTCCTTCCTTCCTTCCTTCCTTCTCTCTCTCTCTTTCTTTCTTTCTTTTTCTTCTTTATTTCTTTCTTTCCTTTATTTTTGTGGAACTTGGGGTTGAACTCAGGCCCCTATGTTTGCCAAGCAAGCACTTATTCTACTGAGCTGCCTTCCCAGACCCTCTTTGTTCTGATAGGAAAACAAAACAAAACAAAACAAAACAAAAAAACAAAACAAAACAAAAAAAACCCATTCTTTTTGCTGTTAGCTCCAGAATTGGCCCAGTGCTTTTCTTCACAGTTAAGACAATTTGCTGAGGGCCCCTGGCCCATCTTCTACCTCTCCATTGACTCTTAGTTCACTAAGCTGTCATCATCCTATGACATGCTGTCCTTCCATGGAGAGGCCAGTGGGGAAGCCATGTGTGGACAGCAAGGTAGCTTCTCCTAGGCCTGGCCGGTCACAGACAGAAGGCCAAGCTGTAGTCTTACCTAGCACCATCCCAGGCCATGGGGAGGTGGAGAGGCAAAGTCTCAGGGAATGGATCCTCCATGAGGTCCAGGTCTAGCTAGAGCCTTCCCCAGGAGATGAGTCCAGGCACTCCTCAGCACTGTGTAAAGTGCTGTCTCTTGTCTTGTCTGTGTGCGGTCTCAAGCCCAGGTCAACTTGTTTTCCTTTTGCTCATTTATAAAAGCTTCAACTGCATCTCTCTGTCTCATGCTGCTGCTTGCAAAGATTTTGTGAGCTCTGTCAATTATCAAAGAGTCATTCACACAGCTACTCTTTAATAGGACACTCCAGGGTTGACTAAGGCTCAGAGAGGACACGTGACTTGGTCAACATCCCACAGTGGTAAGTGTACTAGAATGGCTTTCGCACCACCATGTCAGTAGATTTTTAGAAAGATAAGAAGGCCTAGTTCATCATTACAAAGTGTTATGGTTTATGTCTAGTTGTCCCACCAAAGCCTCATGCAATCATGGGGCAGGGACTTATAGAGTTTGAGACTTGCCTCATGATCCCTGGGATTATGTGTTTTAGTACTGATGGAATTATGGGTCTGAGTACTTCTGGGATAATGGGTGTAGCCTAAGTTGGATAAGCTGAGGCAGAGAGCCTGAATGTAATATAGAGATAGGCAGACTTGTGCTGTTGCTCTGCTGCCGTAATTGGTTGGTTGCCTCCATCACCATATTGTTGCTGTTCCACCGCCATGAACTGGATGCTCTCTGCCCTGTTCCACTCAGCCTTGGGCCAGCTGAATATGGACTGAAACTTCCAGTAACTGTGAGCTAAATAAACCTTTCCTTCCTTCATTTTGAGTGATGGGTATTTGTCCCAGCAATGAGTAAAAAGTAACTAAGACACAAAGTTTTCTACTTATTCTGATTCTCACACACTCAGTTCTCTCCAGCGTCAACTACTATTACTAGCCCCAAGGATGCTCTTAGGATATTAAAAAATAATAAAAGTACACGAAGTCGGGAATGATCGAATGGCCATGATCTATAGCTACTTGACTAGCAGTCATCGCCTCTTGAAGAGGGCCAGGCATGCATGCAGGGACAGTAGCCATGGCCACACAAAGCTTTGTCTTCGTTGTTAGCCTGGATCATGGAATGAAGGAGGACCATTTGTTGTAATCTTATAATTTCCACTTTCCTAACTTTTTGTGGTAGATTTAATTTGCTTACCCTAACAAACAGGCCCAACAGGACCCTAAAGTTGAAGGTGTTATTTATAACCCCAGACCTTATTGAAAATAAAATGTCCAGTCTAGCAGAAAGCAGCCCTGCCTCTAGAACACTGATGTTGGCTGCCCAGCCCACCCTGATTATAAAGCTATAATCACAGACCCCACAGAAAATGGCATACATGTTCCTGAAAACATTTGAGTTTGTGATAAGCTGTACCCCATGGCCTGCCCTTTACCTCTCTCTACTGGGTTCCCCCTTGCCTGAGTAGCCTAAGACCCCATGTAAGCTTACCACATCCCTTTGTCTTTGGTGAATTTGGGGACTTTTGGTCATGAGACCACATAGGTTTCTGATTTTTACGATTTAATAAATTCCCTTTGGCTTGACCTTAGCTCCTGTGTTAGAGTTTCTGTTGGCACATTTGAGGCAAGGACCCTGGCACTGATGCATTGATACACTTGGTAGAGAAGTAATGCCAGCCTGGCATTAGCTGCTCAGCCATACAGGGCAGGCAACATACTTCTCTCTAAGAAAAACCAGGGTATTGCAACTGTGGGGATCCACGTAACTTATGGGGGTACTTTCATCAATTTAGATTCTTGGGCATTAACCCAGATCAATGGAACCAGAATGCCTTTAAGAAGACTCAAGAATCTGCCCCTATAAGCCTTCATGATCCTTCAGCACACTCAGAAAATTATGCAGAGATTTATATGTAAAGGAATGTGTGTATTAGGAACCATATTGCTTCCTTGCTTGACTTAGCACCTAGTTGGAATATTTGTACACGTCCATCAATAAGAAACAAACACCACAGAAGGGGAAATACTGTGCGGCATTACAAAGAAATGGGTTGGACCTCCATATTAATGTCAGTTGATCCTCCATATCCACAGGCTCCAGATCTGTAGATTTAACCAAACTCATATGGGAAAGACTAAGGGGAAATTGTGTCTGTACCGAATATATACAAATCTTTTGTTTGTCATAATTTCCTAAATAATATAACTATTTATAAAGCATTTACATTTCAGAAGAAACTGGGCGAGGGCTGTGTTTGACTACTAGACTGCCCTTCCCAGTAAAGAAAAGGGATGAACAGGAAGTGGCTATGGAAATGGCTCTTAACTCCTCACCTTTTTGCACAGCACATCCTGAAGCTTCTGCTTAGTGTCTACTGTGAGTCAGTACAAGACGAGGCAGCTACATGGGAATTGATCCTCTTAACCCCATACCACCTGATTGTCACTATTTCATAGACAGGAAAAGTGAGGCTCACAGAGGCCAAGTGACTTGTCTTTAGTCCTAGATCTTTTTTTTTTTTTTTTTTTACTGCGAGTGTAGTGTGTCCCACTATGTTTCTCATGACTCTAATAGCAAGTGGGACTTGCTGTTGTGGGGTCCCATGCTTCCAGCACTCCCTATGAGTTTGTTTCTCTAAGAGCTCCAAGGGGTCTAGCCCAGGTTCTCTGCTGCCAGGCCAGTCACTCTACTCAAGATTGAAGGCAGACATGCAGCAGAACAGTGCATGTCCCTCAGAGCCTCCAAGTTCAGTCAGACTACCTGTGTGCCTTGGCAAGTGGCTGAGCCCTGGGGTCTGGGACCATACCTACACAGCAACACAGAGAGCAGGGCCTACAACTGCAGAGGATAAGGGTTCACAACTGTTATTGGTTCTGTAAACAGCATTGGCGATGACTGCTTTGGCTTCTTCAGGCTGAAAGGGGTTGTAGTTGTGGGAACTGGCAGTCAGAGATACTCTCCAGAGGTTCTATCTAAAGGCCCTCAATAGACACTAGGAACTTTTATCTTGAGTAGGCATATAGCTTTGAATCTGGAGAAGACAAAGCCAAAGAAACTATTAAACACATGGGCCAAATAGTAACATCAGCAGGATAATTGTGAATACAGTCAAAATGATTTTCACCAAGTAAATAGTAATGTCTTCCACAAAGGATAGGGTCTGGAGGACCTCAGTATCTTTTTTTTTTTTCTTGTCTTTTTGAGACAGGGTCTTGTTCTGCACTTCAGGCTGGCCTTGAGTTCACTTTTGTAGCCCAGGCTGGTCTTGAACTCACACCGATCCTCCTGCCTCAGCCTCCCAAGTGCTGGGATTACAGGCATGCGCCACCACACATGGCTTTCTTTCTTTTTTTTCTTTCTTTCTTTTTCTTTTTCTTTTTTTTTTTTTTTTTTGTCAGTACCTTACATATCATTGATTTGATATCTTTGGTGGGACCGGGGTTCAAACTCATGATTATGCACTTGCCAGGCAGGCATTTGTGCCACAGAGCTATCTCCCCAGACCTGATTTGATATCTTGCAGTTCCCCCTCCATCTACTGAGGAGTGGACTCCAGAGTCTCTCACAAACCCTAAATCCACGGATGCTCAAACCTCTTATGTAAAATGGAATGATAGTGATGGCTATAACCTGTGCATCCCTTCTGAGTACAGTGGCACCTCTGTTCACAAACTTGATTTGTTCTGTGATTCTGTTTGTGAATAGAACTGATCATGAACTGAATTGAATTTTCTCACAAGTTTCAGTATAAATAAGATAATCTGTTTTGAATCATACGTAGTTTTTAGCCATTAAAAATATAAAACAACATACAGTACGGTATGGAGAGAAAGAACATTAACCTTGCTTGAGGTGACTTCTGATGTGGAAGACAGGAATTTGGGTGCAGCAGAGGTTATTGGTTAGAGGGAAAGGAAACTTGCCAGAATGTCCGTAAGGTCACTGGGGAGATCTCCAGAGATTTCTTCTCTTCTTTTCTTCTTAGCTTCAGGGCCAATTTTGATGAAACAAAAATCTAATATTACTGTTTTCTCTTGCACTGAACAACCCTCCAAAAATAAGAAACCATGTCATCATTCATCAGGTTTAATGTGGTTTATTACGGTTACATTGGGGTGGTGATTCTCAAAGAAATCCTGGCTCCTCGTTCCATTTCTCTTTATCATATCCCAGATAACCTCCTCCCTGTCTTCCTCTTCCTCAGTAGGAATGCTGCTCAACAAGGGCCTGCTGATGCTCACTCTGGAGCTCAGCAAGTTCTTCCATTGTCAGTTTCTCCTTATGGTTCTCAACAAGCTCTTTGACATCTGCATCAATAACCAGATCCCTCCTCTTACTGATGGACACAATCTCCTCCACTACCTATGCATCAGATGCTTTCAAGTCCCATTCAGTGACACATTCTGGGCAGTTTCCTCCAGGCTAAGTTTAAGGTCTAGTACATGACATCTTCCTAGGCTTTCTCACTGAGGTAGACACAGTGGAGAACACTGAAATGTTTCTTCTAGTACTCTTGCACAACCAAGGACTTCTCTTCAGTGACATTAAAATACCTGGTGGAGAGTTCCTTTGTGTATAGGTTCTTGATGCTGCAGATCACTCAGTGCTCCATGGGCTACAGAAGAGGTGCTACACTGAAGAAAAGGATGTCACCTTTACGAAATCATACCCAGCATCCATCTCATCCACTATGGCTGGAGGGTGTGTCAGGGCGCTATCCATCAAACAAAGGCACCTTTTAGGCACTTGGTTTCAGAAAGATATTTCTTAATGATTGGTGTGAATATTTAGCTCAGCCAATTGATGAATAAGTGCCTTGGACCCAAGCTTTTGCATTGGCCCTCCACATGACAAATGATCTGGCCTTGTTCACGTTTTGTTCCTTGCTCAAGAGGGCTGGGAATGGCCCACTGTAGTGCTAAATCAGATCAGTGCTTGTGTTTGCACAAAGCTGAAGAGCCAATCTGTCTTTCATGGACTTGTGCCCCCTCAGTGCCTTCTCCTTCTGCATGATATAGGTTCTGTTCAGCATCTTCTTCCGCAAGAGGCCTGTTTCATTGTAATTGAGCACTTGTTGAATGGTGTGGCCTTCTGATTTCACAAATTCAGTGGATTCTTTCTCTCTTCTGCAGTGGCCTTTAAGAACTGGAAGCCTCATCATGTCTTACCACCCAGTGGTTGGCACTTCTCTTGGGGAATTTATCAAGTCACCCTCTACTGCCTTTAAATAAATCACTTGTTGCATTGCAGTGGGCTTTTCTTACAGTAAATCACCATGCGATTGGCTGGCTCTCCACAGACCATAGCTTTGCTAGCACTATCACCTGCTGACTATTTCTCTTTCAGTTGCACTAACAAAAGCTTTTCCACCTCTTCCAGCACTGGGTTCTCTGCTTGGTCAACATCATTACTCCTGCTGCAATGTCATCATCTTTATTTTCCAAAATAGTTGAGATTGTTAACTTCCACTGTCTCATACCTTGAGGCCTGATCAGCCACACAAATACCACACTCATGATTTTTTACCACTTGCCTCTCCAACTCAGTGGTTATCCTTTTCAAAACCTTCTTCTTACCATTTATGCTGTGCATTTTCTTGTTACCTTCATCACCACTCTTCACATTCTGTTTACCTTCATTATTGCTCCACGTATTTTTGCCACCTTTATTACCATTCTACTCTGTCTTTTTATACCATGCTAGCTCTGCACCTTCTTTGGAGCCATGTTGGACTGAACAATACTATAGAGCATTGTGTGTGTTTAAGGCATACAGAAAAGCTTCACAGCAAGTGTGCACAGTTCTGTCTGCAACCACTATCTCAACTAGAGGAAGCCACAGCCACACATCAGAATGGGAAGGAGAGCCACGTTCATGTTTGTGTTGTGCAGGGAAGGTGGCTACAGCGAAGTTCATCATGCAATACTGAGTGCAAATGGGAGCACAACGTTGCTGAATGCTTCTTTTCAGGAACCAAATTGCTTGTGAATGTAAGTGCTCATGAATGAAGGTACTGCACTACTGTACTAAAAGTTATCTTTAGGTTACTTACAGTACCTTATCTAATGGCTACGCATCACTTTACTCACATGGATTCAACATAGTACTCAGCATCTGGTAAGTTCAAGCATTGCTTTTCAGAATTTTCTGGAATTTTTTAATTGAATCCATCAATACAGAAGTGTTAGATATGGCAAGGTGACTGTATTTTTACAATTATTGGTTTGGTCATCAATTTACTATAATATTAACTGACCTTAAATTTATCCTAAGTTAACTTCTCGCACGTACAGCAGCACCTGGTATATAGTAGGAACTCAATATTTGTTTTATGAAAGAATAAAGTGTTGCTCTATTTGCTAGTGCTGCTACTGTTGTGGGTGACCTGGCTCATCTCCTAACTTCTAGAAGTTCCACCATTTTCAAGAAAATAGGTCCCATCCACTAAACCTCAACCCACTCTGCCCAATTCTTATTTGGACCAACCTTCTGGGACCAGGAGTTGTTCAGAGAAAGCCACTTTTTTAGTTGCCTGAATATCACCTTCAAATGGTACCAATCCACTCTGGAGTATTCAGCATTGCCAGGGCAGTAGGACTGCTTTCTCGTCCCTGCCCCACCTTGCCCTGCCCCAGGAGATAAGCCTTCAGCCTTAAGGGGCCAACTCTGCAGTCCTCTGAGAAGCCATAAGATGAGCACTGCTTCCTGGCAAGGCATTCATTTGTTTACATCCTCTAGGGAGGAAAATTGTAGCTAGGAGCTATGGAGCCAGGGCTCCCCAGAAAGCAGAGGTTTTCCCCAGGCCAGGGGCAGCTACCAACTCTCAACCTGAACAGTTCCAATCTTCAGCAACCTGTCTCATTTGCATAACAATATGACTCCAGACATAGGACCTCATTTTTTTTTTTTTTTTTTTAATGAAAGGCCAAAGCACCATAGACAGTAGAATACTCCCAGGGGGGTATTACTTCATGCTGTTTCAAACTCCAGATTTAAATTTAGTCATGGTTTTCCTTAGAGGTTATTGCCATGAGCATTAGGGATGGAAATTCTTAAAGGTATTACTAGGGTAAATGGAAAGGGTGCAAGCATCCAGAAGTAACACTACTTCTGATAAAGGTTACTAAGTAATAGCTGAGTGCCTGCCATAGGCTGAGCTCTGGACCACGCAGTTGTACTGCGCATCTCATGGATGTAGCTTGCAGGGTCCAATATGTGACCAGGGTGATCTACACTCTGTGGATGTGGTCAGCCTGGGACCGAATTGTCCAGAACCCCTTTGTTCACATGGGTTAGGCTCTGGCTTGATGACAGACATGCACAAGAGAATCCATGTGGGAGGGGCATAGCAGCCATCATTCTCTGAGGTCACTTACTGGAGCTGGTGGCAGCAAGACACAAGGATGTCCTAGATACTCCTTAGCCTTGGCTGCCTTCTGCTCCATGTTTAGTTTTGCTCCTTGAGGTATGGCAGCAGATGACCCAGGAGGCAGAAGGGCCCTGCCTTGGATTTCCCCTCATTTTGGAAATCCAGTCAGTTGTCCACAGGCTATTTCTTTGTTCTTATCTTGCTTGGCTCCCAGTGGGTAAAGCCAAATTCCAGTTATGAATCTATTATTCCAGTCAGTGGTGGTGCTGCATGTCCTATAATCCCAGTATACTCTGAGAGGCTGAGGCTGAGGTTAGGGCAGTTGAGCAACTTATTGAGCAACTGTCTCAACAGTAGTAGCAACAGAAAGGCTGAAGACATGGTCAGTGCCAAAGGTCCTAGGCTCAATCCCCAGTACTGCAAACAAAATACAACAACACAAAACAAAGCACAACAACAACTTTATTTTTTTATTTTATTTTTTTAAAGAATTATTTTATTTTATTTTCTTGTTTCAGAACTTTTGTTTGTTTATTTATTTACTTTTATGGCCAGCTCAGCCTGCCCTGAGGGCAGGGCTGGTGTAGCA
The DNA here is from genome assembly GCA_004027025.1 of Myocastor coypus. Taxonomy (NCBI): domain Eukaryota; kingdom Metazoa; phylum Chordata; class Mammalia; order Rodentia; family Myocastoridae; genus Myocastor; species Myocastor coypus. The sequence goes on from PVJA010003351.1 coordinate 10,081, forward strand.
TGTGGTGCCGGGGATTGAACCGCGGTTCCTGCAGCTGCCTAAGCTTTCCTAAGCAGGCGCTTTAGACCACTGAGCCATCCTGCCGGGCCCCAAAAGCAACAACTTTATTCTGCATCACCCAGTGTCTCTTTCTCAGTTGAGCTTTGATATACAGTATGTCTCCAACTTACAAATGAGTCCTGTTTGGGAAAAATTGTACATAAGTCAGATTCATTTGTAAACTTCACTGTAAGCCAACAAAATGAGTCTTACTCAGTGCACCTGTGAAACTTCATAACCTGAATGTTCATAAGTTGGGAACTTAACATATCTTGCCCAAGGCATAGCTCCTGAGAAGCAGTACCTCCATTTATAACCAGGGCTGTCAGACTGGTGAGTCTATGTTTTCCCCATAACATTCTCTAAAATGTCAATAAGGAGTTATTGGGCAGACAGATGTTCAGCTCTGCAGGAGACCAAGATAATACAAAGAGAGAGGTGAAGCTTGCTCTCAAGGGAGCTTTTGTCCACTTAGAGACAGGAAACAGACATGGCCCTAAGAATGTAGAGCCACATGGCTCAGAGCTATGTGGCAGTTTCTAGGCTCAGCTACCATTCACAGTGGAAGCCTTAGGTCAGAGACATTGTACAGTCAGGTAATATACAGGTGGACCTTTGTACGCATGGGTTCCTCATCTATGCATTCCACCAATTACAAATTGAAAATATTTTTAAAAGAAGCACCCATTTTAAGAATATACAAATTTCTTTTCCTTGTCAGTATTCTAAACAAATCAACATGTGTTTATATCACATTTACATTGTGTTAAGTATCAAGAGTAGCCTAGAAATGATTTAAAGGACACAAGAGGAGGTAGGTCGTTACATGAAATCATGATGCAATTCTACGTGAGGGACCTGAGTGTGCGAGGATTCTTGCACACACAGGTGCAGGAGGAAAGAGGGCCCGGGAGCCATGCCCTGCTGTAGTTTGAGAAGCTTTGGTCTCAAGCATAATAACGTGCCCTGGTTGGTCACAAAGATGACAAAGCAGGGGCAATGGCAGAGTAAGGGAAGCACTTGAAATGTGCTGCTAGAGGGCTGACAGGCATAACTGTATAGAGCTGGCCAGCATCCAAGCCCTTCCTCCTGGAAACTTGTTCCTCTGGGGAAGTGCTGTCTTCCAGTCACACTCCTCGTGATCTGTGCAGAGCCATTGCTCTTCTAGCCACAAGAGGCCCGGAGTGAACATGTGACCCAAGTTGGTATGCCCATGGTCAGTGGCAGGGCTTTGCTGGAGAGCTGGGAAAGAGCGCTTCTCCTTCATGGGCCCGGCCACATGGGAAGCCTGGAGCCTCCAGAGGCTGCAAGGAGAGTCGAGCTGGTGATGGAGAGAGGCAGGCGCCTGTTGTCCTCAAGCCAGTCCCTGGAAGGAGGAGTTCCATCCTTTTGGGCCAGAGGGTCAGGAGTCCCCCACTCCTTCCTAGCGCCCTTGAAGCTTCCCCTCCTCACCTGCCATCACAGAGGAGATTGCCCAATGCAGGGATTCTGTGGTAACTGTCTGCCTCTCTCAAATGCTGACCGGGGGTCTGCAGGGCAAGGAGATAGGAGCCATAAGGGTAGTGCACAGGATGGGGTGGGCTTTGGGATGAACTGTGGAGCTGAGCCCTGCAGGAAGAGGCAGTAACAGCCACCATAACAGAACACTGACTAGAGTGTCAGCTATAGTCTGTGTCTTAAATGTTCCCTAAGCTCATGTGCTACATACTTAGGGCTTTGAGGAGGTAGTGGGAGCTTGAGTGGAGACCTTAGGTCCTTCAGGGTGTGCTCTGAAGGGGCTTGTGCGACCACAGCTCCAAACACTGTCTCCTTTGCTTCCTGGTCATGAGGTGGGTGATTTTGCTCCACCATGTGCTCCCCATTGTGATATGCTACCTCACCACAGACCCCAAACCACAGGGCCAGCTGCAACCTCCAAAACTTTGGACCAAATCAACCTTTTATGTTTATCAGTTGATTATCTCAGGTGTTTTGTTATAGTGATAGAAAGCTGACTAATATATAGTATCCATCAACAGACAGATGAATAGAGAAAGTGGGGTATTTATGTAGGATAGAGTATTATTTATTCATAAAAAGAATGGAATGCTATTATTTGAAACAATGCAAATAAGTTGAGAAGACAACATGTAAAATGAGATGTCAAACACAAAAAGAAAGATATCACATATTCTCACTTATATGTATCAATGCTAAAAAAGTTGACCAAATAAAAGTAGATAGTAGAATAGCGGTTGTCAGTGGCTGGAAAGGGACCAGGGCAGGAGGATGCAGAGAGGATGCTTTAGAGCACAATGGAACAGTTGGAGAGAAGCAATAACCATATCATTCTACAGCACAGGAGGGCAACTATGGTTGACAGCAATCAAATGCATGTTTCAGAATGGCTAATAGGAAGGATTTTGCATGTATTCCATGCAAGGAATGATAAATGCTTGAGGTAGCAAACAGGCCAACTACCCTGATCTGTGCGTCGCAGCAAAATGCTGCATGTGTGCCATAAATGTGTACAATTATGTCAATGAACATATTGTTAGGAAAAAAAAAGCTTTAAAGAAAAGGGCAGTAACACCCACTCCAGGCGATTCATGCCGTGTGGGAGTAGAATCAAGTTCTTTATGGGAAACCAGAAATAAAAACTATGAGATGAAGCTCCTTGATTTTTAAATGTTGAAAGCCAACATTTTACCTCGCAGGCAGCTGTGGCAGTGCTGTCAGCATCACACAGTGCTACTTATCCTCCCCTCAGTGTGTAGAAAGAGCACCCCTGCTCTAGGCCACCTTTTCCAGCTGCACCCTGGTCATGCAGAGCTCGGGGAAGCTGCTGGCTGCATTGCCTGCTTCTGAGGTCCCCACTGAGCTGCAGACCTCCATGTACGTGGGAGAGACCAGTTGCTGCCTGGCTGTGGGAGGCAGGGTTTTGAGGTAGATGTCAGCATTTCACAAACGTTTTACCTTCTGTTGACCAGCTTATTTCTTCAACAGTTCAAACCTGCTCCAGAGAGCGGAGCCTTGCAGAAAGCTGATTCCAAAGCCAGTTGGTATCTCACTCATCCCAGGAAGACTGCTGATGCGGTGCTACATCTTTCTTCTTCATCACCCAGCACAGTGATGGAGATCCTGAGGCATCCGTGCTCCCACCTGTAGCATGCAGTGCTCCCCACAGCTGCAGCTCCTGCCTGGTGCGTTAGCATCTTCCTTTGTGCTTGGCATGTGCTAATGGCCTCCTTTGAGCAGGGAACCTGGGAGGGGAGAGGCAGGACCTACACTTCTGGAGCTTCAGAAGTCAAACTAAATAACCACAAACAAAGTGTTTAAGCACAAACTTTGCTGAGTGCTAGGAAAGCAAGCAATTATGTTTCTTGGGCCATAAAACAGGGTATCTGACCTAGTCTTGGAGAGGCAGGGGCTTGTTAGGGAAGCATGTTATTGCTGAGCCCCAGGGGAGGAACTTGAAGCAGGAAGCTCCATGATCTGATTTGGCTGCTCTGCAGGAGCAGATGGGGGGATGGGTACACCCTATAGGTGGAGGGGACATGTAGGAGGCTTAGACAGTGGTCCAAGAGGAGGTGGCAGCTTCTAGGAAGAAGGTAGCACAGCAAAAATGGGTGGAGAAGTGGGCAGCTTGGGGCTATATTTAGGGGGAGCTGGTGGCAGTGTGGATGTATAAGTGGGTAGGTGTTGGGGTGTTGCTTGCATCCGTGGCTTGTACCACTTATTGGCTGGTTATGGCTATGCTTCATGGGAATCCTACGTGGGAGGCAGCTGTGGCAGGAACTCTGCGGAGGGCTGGGGTGCTTCCAAGCAGCAAAGCCCAGCAACTGCGCTTCCCACATGCCTTTTCAGTGGTAGCTTGCTTTAGCCAGAAAGCCATAGTTGTCTGCTTATTAGCCAAACACATTAATGAGCAAAAGTCCAGGTTAAATGGCCCTCCCTCTGGAATTCTGGCCATAGCCCTAAGAGAATTCCACATCCTACTTTGTGTGTAGCCTGGATCACACTGGACCTGAAGAAGCAGCTCAACTGAGGAGGGAAGAGGTGGTGAAGCTTAAGATGGGCTGAGGGTTAGCTTGGCATTTGGGAACAGAAGACTGGGAAATGGGGTACGTGTTGGGGGATGTGAGTATATGTTTGAGTTTGTGTGAGACTGGGAGAATCTATGATAGTGGATTGGTGTCTGAGTGTGTGTGTGTGTGTGTGTGTGTGTGTGTGTGTGTGTTGGAGCTTGTTGACTGAGACAGCATGAGAGTAAGAGAGGGAAAGTACAGGATAGCAAGAGTGTGTGGAAAAATATGCCTGTGTGAAAGACAGTGTGCCCAGCGTGTTTCCTGCAGAGAGGAGGTGAGAGCAGCAGGGAGGCAAAGCAGGGGCAGGCCTGGGCTGCAGGTGCCATGATGAGGAGGTGGCCCAGGTGGTCTGCCCTGTAGGCAGGGCCACCTGGCTTTGAGTGGGTGCTCTCACCTCAGGAGTCCTGTGACCCTGGATGCACAGTGCCCCCTCTTTACTAAAGTAGTCACACACGAAGAGATTATGAGGGAATCTGTCCTTTGTGGCTGGTGTGAGGAGTAAGATGGTGCTTTTAAAATCCTTAGCCAGAGCCTGGTATAAAGAAGCACTCAAACTTCAGGACTGTTTGCTGATCTCCCCAGTGCCCCCTGGGGGGCTGCACACCGACCCACACCCCTGTGCACTCCCAGTAGCACTCATTGTACTCTTCCTCTTCCTCATCGCATTTTAACTCTTAAAGAGTTAAAATCGTTTCCATGAACTCTAAGAGGGCTGGAGTGTGGTCCCTCTGCTCACCATTTCTCTCTGACACCTAGGATGGACTGGCACACAGAGGGTGCACAACAAGCTTTTTTCAAATAAATGAATCCATAAAAAGGGGATCTCCCTTGCCTCCCCTTCCTACTCTCTTCTCTCCCTGTTTCCTCTTTCTCTGGTCCCTCTCCCACCTGCACATGCATAGGAGGAGGGCTGGTGGCTCTGGTCTTGGAGCTGCACTCCTAGTGCTTTGTGGGCGGGACACAGATGGTCATCAAAACCTAGAAGAAAAGTAAAAAGAGACCCCTTGAGACTACAAGGTCTGTTTACTGTTGGCCATATCACTGGCGTTTGTTTATTTAACTGATGGCTTCTGTAGCCTTTCATATCTCTAAATACAGTTGAAGCATGGCATTTGCCTTCGTTTTTTTAAATCCCCAGGCTCATTAATTTGTGTTAGTTTTAAGATTTCCTCCTTTGTTTTAAGGCTCTTACATGAAGGGTGCTCATTTATATTCTGCCACTACGGCGGAGCTTCCTGATTTGTTAATCGTTCTTGAAATTTCCACTGTTATATGACATCATTTTGCCCAACAAACCCTTAAAGCTGTCAAAGAATTCGTTCCTTCTTGTGTGTCTCACCAGACACACAAGTGGCAAGCTCGGCTGCCTCCGAGGGAGCCCTAACCATCTCACTGCTATCTGAAAGATGTGACATTCTGCCTCTGGACTGAAGCTGTTTTCCTCCCATTATGTCCAGGAGCTGAGGCTTGAGCTATTAATATGGAAAACAAGAAACAGCAAGCACATGGGTCCCTTCCTTTTCTTCTTGAGGAAATTGCTCTCTTATGGAAGAAAAATGCAGGTCCACCCACACTAGATCGGTCATATAATAAAAAAATCTGTTTGTGAGAGAAGAAAGCTCTTTTCCCCACTGAGAAGATGCATTTGTTTGAGGGAGACAAGGCAGGAGAAGCAGCTTTGGCGGGGTACAAGGAAGGGATTCAGTCACAATGACAAGCGTGCTGCTTAGAAATGAGCACAATTAAAAAAACATGAGTCCACCTGACCCTCAGCTGCAACCTGGGGCAGTCACTGTCCATTCCTGAGCTGAGAAACCAGCACGATCATTCTGCAGATCATTAGGATTCCGGAGGAATGAGCTTGCTGGTTTTGCCTGTGATTTCCATTTTCTCATTACTGACAGAAGCTGCAGTTACAGATCTTTCCTTTTCACACAGGAGCTGCTTGGGCTGTTTTTTTTTTTTTTTTTTTTTTTTTTTTTAAATTAGCCCTCCCAAAAGGCATCATGTCAAAAGCTTAGATGGGCTCTTCGCGCCTCCGTGAGAACTGCCCTCCCTCTCCCCCTCACTCGACTTTTCTTCTTTCCATTTTTCTTTTTCGGCTGTGGAGAAGGGTTTCATGGCCGTGGCTAGGCAATTAGATTTCAAAGCCGAGAGCTCCACTGCACTCTGCCAGGAACTGCCGGAGCGAGCAGGAGAGCCCATGGGCTTGGAATGCCTGGCACGGAAGCTCCTCTCCCGACACGGCCCTCCCAGGATGGCCTAGAGGAGTATGTTCGCCTTTGTTCTGAAAAGGGAAATCTAATTTCATCCCCTGAGCACTCGCTGTATGGTAATTTCAGAGCCCTGCAATAACTTCCTCTCAACAGCCTGGGAGATTGCCTGGCTTGGAAATGTCATGAGCTGGTATGGTCTGGGAGCCTGTCAGAGTCCAGCAAGCAGGCCATTCAGGCCTGTGGCTCAGCCTCTATTTGTGGCCCCTGCTCCTTGGAGCATGGCTGCCTCTCTGAAGAATGAAGGACTCTGTGCTCACTACTTGCCACTGGCTGAGTCACAGGGCTCAGGGCTGATGTCTGATTTCTGAAGCCACAGGGAACAAAATGCCAATGTTTTTCAGGTGCCATGGATAAAATTCTAGACAGTGGCTGCCTGGAGAAGGGTCTAGACTTGGCAGATCGTGCTGCATGCCCCAGACAATGGAGCTTGACTTCTTTCCCTAAGGGAAGGCAAGTACTGGACTAAATGAGTGAAAATATCTTAAGTAGTTTGGTAGATGAGACTGAGTGTGGTGAAAGGGATTGGAGGGCTTCTCGGAGGAGGTGATGTTCAACCCAGGTGAAAAGGAACTGCCTGTGCCGAGGTTTTGGTGAGGAGGATCTCAGGTAGGGAGAACTGTTGGCAGGGTGGGGAGCAAGCTTGTGACATCCTTGGAACTAGAAAGACACTTGAGGGGGCTGCAAGATAGCTCAGCAGACTACAATGCCTGCCTGGGCAAGCACAGGAACCCTGGAGCCACGTGCCATGCCAGCCCTGCCCCCAGAGCTAGCTGAGCTGGCCACAGAGCCTGGGTGTAGTGGTTCACACCTGTAATCTCAGCACTGTGGAGGCTGAAAAACAGGAAAACCAATATGAGTCTGAACTGCTTGGTGAGACCCTGTAACAACCAAATACATAAAAAAGAACAAAAAGAAAAAAGAAAGATGCTTTAGTGACTGGAAGAGGTCCTGGGAGGAAGCAGGTTGTTTGCCCGAAAGCTGAAGTTGACCTTGAGGTGGATAAAGAAACCATTTTATTTTTTAAGGACAGAGGACACCTTCCACACAATGAGTGGTTATCTTTCCCAAGAATGTACGTCTGGGTCTTTTGTCTATTCTGGAGATGGAGGAGAATCAACTGGGTGCAGATTCCAAAGTGCATAGAATTTACGTTGTATTATATGTAGCATGAGTAATCTAGAAATGATTTCATGACAAGAAGAGGACTTGAATAGATGATATATAAATGCTGCAACATATTATCGAAGGAATTTTTGGTGTCTGTATGGGATCCTGGAACCAAGCCCTTGAAAATACTGAGGGATTAATGAACCATGGAACAGCCTTGAAAAGACTCAAGACCTGCCAGTGAGATAGCTTATCTTCCTTTTTTACAGGGCTACATCGGATATGAGATGCCACAGCTATGAATGGACGTGGGATATAAAAGTACGATAGTGCTGAAGAAACTGACAATAAGTCAAGGGCTATCTGTCTACAATGTTATATGTGAAACATGAACTTCTACAACAGCAATAGGAATAACTATACATTGCATAGAGAAGGCTTTACTGTAGTATATTGGTCAGTGTCTTCAGCAGGAAAGTTTCAAAGGAAGGCTTCTAAAAGCTTTGCAACTTCTGCCTCACCCTTTTTTGTAGGTACCCTGTGACTTCCACCTGAAGGGGCACAGGCTAGGCTAGTGTAGTATGCAGGACTCAGAGAAGGGCATCTGGGAGATCTAACCTACAGTGAGCCCAATGACCAGTATGTCTATGTCCTCTACCCAAGCAAGCCTTTGGATGACTGCAGCCACAGAGATTATGCCAGCCCAGTGGGGCCGCCCAGGTGATCTCAGGCCAAGTTGCAGAATCAACTGAAAGTAAATGATTAAGTGACTGTGTCTGGGGTGCCTTATCACACAGCAATAGGTAACTGATGCAACTCATATGCAGTTGAGAGATGATTCTTCAGGAATGTCAGGACAAGGGAACAAAATCGTTCCCTCATTCTCTTCTTTTCCTTTTCTCCTCTTTGCTTCTCATTCTTTCTCAGCGCCTGCTGGGTGGTGGTCCCAGTCAAGCCAGAGGGCAAGGAAGACTGGGCCATTCAGTCTACTGGGGTAAACTTTGGGGTTGAAAATGGATCTAGGGGTGGGTACAGGGACAAAAAATAAAACTGAGCATCTTGCTGGCACTTTTAAAGACACTCATCTATGTTTATACATATGGGAGTCAGGGAAACTGCTGCCCCTGTACGTAACTGTGACAGTGCTTTCAAAGATTTTCTTTTAGCTCGCTTGTCTAGTCTGTTTCATACACCGTGCTCAAAAGAGAAACTTGCAAGGAACCAGCCAAATTCAGGAGACTCATTCTGACCCACCTTGTTTAGGTGACCCAGAGTAAAGTTTGCTTATTAGGATACTATATTTTTCACCCAGGGGTGTTCTTGTTTGCCCTTTTTGGAACATGTGATACATGAAGAAGTATCATGGATTTCAGAACATGCTCAGGAATGCGGCTGCCTCCACAGATGATGACAACTTTCTGAGTAGAAATAGGGAGTTTCTCCAATCAAGGACCCCTGCTTTCTTTTTTGAAGGGAAATTATCATCACTTTTCTCCTTATTGGCTGCAAGAATTAAGTCTTTCTTCACTTGTTTTGGAACCTCGGTTGTCTTATCCCCTGCACTCACCGAGGAACAAACCCACCATGCTGGTTATACGACCACTGTGCAGGGATGACTGATCATTCCTTACGCTTGCTCTACATCAGGCTCTGCCACATGGTTGCGTGAAAGTCTGCATCTTCAGAGAACCCAGATGCAAGAATACTTATCCTTCCAAATGACATCCATCCACCTTTCTGTAAAAGGAAGGGAGGTCCGAGGCTGCCCCTTCTTTGATATTCTGACAGCTCCATGTGGGTCCACAGCTTATTCACCTCCTTTTCAATGTCCAGCTTCTACTATAAAGTGGGAAAGGAGAGCACACAGTGTAGGCAGTTCAGACCCAGGACCTCAGCTCCTCTTGCTGGCACCCCAGATCATCCATGTTGCCTACAGGGAACCTTTTCAACCATTTCCCAGTTGGAAGGCTGGGACTGGAAGCCAGAAATGCTGCAGCTTCTGCTTCTCCACACAGTTCTGCAAGCAGGCTGTGCACAATCCTGCCTGGCAGCGACCTGTGGGAATGAAGGGGACTTTGGCACGGCTGTGACGCTGAAGCTCTGACCTCAGGCTCACAAGGACGTGGGGGGCTTGTTTTTTCATACCTATCCTGCCAGCAGGAAAAATGAACTCATATTTTAAAAACTGTCCTTTCTTCTGTGGTCAGAGTTTCAGCTGTGATTTAACGATTGTTTCAATTGCATTCAGGAAAAGGGAAAGAGGGATTTTCCTCACTCTTTTACCCTGAAATGATATAAGCAGATTATAGAGCAGCCCAACTTTAGAGAAGGGCAGGGCAGAGCTCCTGGGAGGATGTGTTTATCTAGACAAATGTTAGACAGAAGAAAAACCCGAAGAAAGACGGAAGCAGATTGGCTGCTCCAGGAGCAGCAGAGTTTATTTTTTAAAGCCTAGTTGATGAAGGAAGACAAAGTAATTTTTTAGCTTCTTACCAAAGAACCCCAAGGGAAGGCAGCTGAAATTGAGGGGATAATAGGAAGGGGGAGGTAGGCTGTGTGAAGGTGATGGTGTGGGAAACGCTTGCTGTTGATGAGAGCATGTAGGGGTGGAACGTGACTCCCCGGAGATCAGGACCCCTATTCTGCATAGTGCTGACCCCCATTCTGAAAAAACAACAGAAGGACTGCAAAAAGGAGTGCTAGGAGGAATGCAGAAAGAGCTCTTGAGGGACAGTTCTCACAGGCCAGGGTCGTCTGGGGCCTTGTGATGCTAAGGCTCCTGTTTCAGGTGCTGACTTCCTAATGAGATCCATCCAGCCCGAAGAGGCTGAGCTGGTGGTGTTCTCTGTCACACAGTGATAAACAAGGCTGTGGCTGTTCCCTGTCTTTTTCTGCCTCAGATCTAGTCCCATCCATCCTCTAAAGTCAGCACCCCGTTTTCCCACCCGTGGTTGAAGGATGATGATTCTGATCAGCATTGTGCTTACAGGTGTGGGGACCCAAGGGACAGGTCTTCTTTCCTGACACAGATAGCAAAAAGGTGAATGGGTGTGAGGGTTTTCTAACAAATGTGTAACTTTCTTGCACTTGAATAGAAACGGGAGAGATGGGCAGAAAGGAGTGGGGCAGCCTCCGAGGCCCTGAGACCAGGCTCAGAGCAGCAGTCAATCAGAGACTGACATTTGCCTGGCGATCTCTTATCTATCCCGGCTGCTCCGTCATCGGCTCTTTGTGCTGCAGAATTGGGAAGCGCTGCTTTGCCCTGTCCAGCTGATCCTGGGCCAGCTCTCTGCTCAAGCGCTCACGTTAACATTTTCCTGACATGTGACTGATATCTTCATCTCACTTTGGTAAATAGTCCACCTCCGGGCCAAGGTGACCGTGACCTCGTGCTGTGGAACTGCACGGCACTGTCTCCAGGGACCCTGGCAAAGAGCTTTCACAAGGGTGAGGGCTGCTATTTCCTATCCCCACCATGCTGATTAGTGCTGACAAGAAATAAATAAATAACCATGTGACAGAGCAGACAGCAGGCGAGCCGGACAAAGAAAGAGAAGTGAAGAGGGGCACCAGAGACGATGCGGAGGGGCAGGGGGAAGGACTGACTTGGAAGTACTCTCTGTAACTAAGCACAGTGCAGCTGCCCAGGAAGCTACCAGAGGCAGCCCAGGCTATTAATAGGTCTGCACACATGGGCCCAAGCTGCAGCGTTTCTGATGCTCAGAAAGGATCTCTAGCACAAAGCTGCTTGGAGGGTCTGATTTTGCTAGCACAATTAAGTATAGATTTCACTGGGATGAGGGTTGAGAAGGGGGTGGATGGATGGTAAATCTGTGCTGCACTAAAATTTCCCTAGTGTTTTTGTGGGTGTCCACACACTCAACAAATATTTCTGAGTGCCTACTGTGTGCTAGGTTCAAAGTACACACAGATGAAACACACTGCCCTCAAGGAAGCCCACGGCCTGGTGGGATAGCCCTTGCTATTCCTTTTGGGGCCAGGCAGACATTACAAATAAGTGACACAGGCAAGAGGGTAGGACGTTAGGGTGTGGTGGGGACAGTGAGAATCATGTACTTATGTCCAGCATCCAGGGATTGGGGAGCTACCTAGTCTCAGTTGACCATCTCTGTGCCAAAATATCTGTCCAGCACTGCTATGCTTTATGATTTTGTAAAGAAGAAAACACATTTGGAATTTTGTATACCTTTTCTGTTTTTTCTTTGAACACTGGATAGGCTAAATAAACCATGTCTGTAGCCTGCTGAGATGAAGAAGGGTCTGCTAATAATTCAGGATACGAGCTGAAAGAGGAGAGATCCCAGGAGCTTATGAGAGCCTGGGGCAGGAGGGCATTTTTCTCAGCCTGGTGAAGAGGTACATTGGGTCTTGAAAGATATGCTGCTCAGGTCAATGAGAAGAAACTTTTGTATCAGTAATGATTAGAAAAAGTATCATGTCTGCATCCTGTGCTCTGTATAGTTACTATGAGGACAACAATAAACATTGTATCAGTTATTGGGAATGTACTACTAATGTGTTTTGAAACAGTCACATTGTTATTTCTTATTAAAAGTCATAAAAAATAAATAAATGAAAAAAAGAGAAAGACATGCCATGGTCCTTACATCCTGGCGTGGGAAAGCTTCAGGGACACTGTAAAGCACAGCAAGAAGACTGGGGGAGAGCTGTTCGCTCAGGCTGCCTGGTAATTTAGCTAGAGATATCACACACACCTACCCGGCTGAAGTCTCCACTTCTCAGCCTGACAGTGGAGGCTATTCTCACGTCCTCAGAGGAAGGAGGCCACCCACTCCTCTCTTCTCTTTTCCTCCCTTTTTGCTGACAACACGGGGTCAGGAGCGTAGATTGCGCAGCTGGTGATTAACGCTCTTTGGCTCTGGTTTCTGTGAAATGGAGATAATATTATCCAACCCAGGAGAGATTCTGAGAATTAAAGGATCTGCGTCTTTAGAGGATTGCAAACAATGGCAGGCATGTGTCAGGGCTGCAAGGCCTTCTGCTGGCAATATTGTTCTGCAGACATAGCTTTTATTCTGCAAGGCTCCCACGTGGGAGAGGAACAAGGCAGCAAGGGCCTGGGTCCTGGCTTCGCACTGGCACCTGCACTCACATACGGGCAGGCCGCTTCTCTTGTCTGAGCCCCGGTGCTCTGCGTCTAGGACACAGCAGCTGGGCTCGACTCCTGCAAGTACAAATGAGTACCCAGGGATCAGCTGGGGATTTCCTGGCCTGCAAGCACAGAGTGAAATGGCCTCAGATTGCCCCAAACTGCAGAGTGACACCAATACAGAGGCGTGTGTGGCTCCTGGATGCTCTGTCTTGTGAGCCCAGATGTTCCTTCTGTCAGCCGGGCCTGTGCACAGCACTGCGGTTGAGATAGCAGGTTGGTTTCCAGTCCCTTCTCATCAGCAGTCACAGCCGGTAGCCCACGTGACACAGGTGAGCTGAGCTGGCTCCCGTGGGAAGGGGCTTACAGAATGCCCAGGTGGCAGAGCATGGCTGTTACACGGAGAGGGCTCCTTTGTGAAGTCCTTGTGTCTCCTTCTCTACATTTGGAACCCGTTTTGCTCCAGCTGCTGGAGGGTCCTGAAACTCCCCCCAGCAGGTCTCTACTCATAGAATGTGTGAGTGGCCAGCACCTGGGCTGCAGGGAAGCCGAGTTCTCCCTCCCGTGGGCTGCTCCCGCCTCATGCACAGCACTGCTCCATTAGTAGACTTCGGTGTGAGGATGACCTGGCTGAGCCCAAGCAGATGAAGAGGCAGCCAGGGACCTTCGCTCATCCTCCTTTCTCTCTCCCTCAAGCTGCACAGACCTCACTACCCTCAGTGTCTCTCAGCTCAGTGTCCATTTTGCCTTGGTAACACTGCCCAGGCGTCTCGGAAGAAGAGATAGATTCCTCCTTTCACACTTCTGGGACTTACCCAGCCCCAGCATTACTTGGAAATGTAAGTGAATAATACCTTGCCACAGGTGGCACTTCAGGCACTGAGAAGATATATTTTGATTATGGCGGATCCCTCCAGCTGCCTTCGGGTACATGGGTATGGCTCTGTTCTTACATACCCAGGAGAGGGGAATGTGATATCTGGGAGCTGGGAAAGCCTACAGCTTTGGCTTGTTTGTTTCAATCTCTAGGAGGCTATGGGAAGTATCTTTTATACCAGATGGGTTATTTTGGATAGTAAGTAACAGAATCTCCACATCAAATTAGCGTGGACAAGAAGGATCTAAGTTCCAAAGAAGAATATCCCCAGGGCTGGTTAACTCTGTGGTTCCCATGTTACCAAGGATCCATGTTCTTTGTACTGTCAGTCTGCTTGGGAGTCCTGGGCCTGTCAGCCCACCACAGGCTGCCCTCCTCATGGTGTCAAGATGGCTGCCACAGCCAATCATCACATTCAGATACGACTATGTCCAGAGATGACAGAAAGGTAAGATGGGGGTGTGGGGGTGGGGTAGGGGGAGAGAACACATCATCAGGGTAGTGAACAGTAGGGTGAGAAGTCCTACCTGAGATGGAGACGCTGCCTTGGGTAATGCTGAGTGGGAGCTTGAGGGAGCTGAGGAAGTGAAGAGAAACTATCTGAGGAACAGTCCAGGCAATGGAAGGAACCACAAGGGCTCTGAGGTACAATGATCTTGGTGGCTTCCTGAAGCACTGAGGAGTATTGGCTTTGAGAGTTCACATTTACTAAGGGGAGAGCCTGGACCAGGAGGAGGAGAAGGTCAGGAGCCACCAGGGTGAGTCAGCCTGGCCATGCAGCAGAACACCATGTGCTGGTGGCTTGAGCAACAGACACATATTTGCTTGCAGTGCTGGAGGTTGTAAGATCCTACCAGATAAAAGAGCCATCAGGGGTTCCAGTGAGGACTTGCTTCTACTTCCTGTATTGCATAAGACTGGCTTCTTGCTGTGACCTCAGGTGGCCCTGCCTCACAGCAAGGGTGAGAGAAAACATTCTGGTGTCTCTTCCCTTGTAAAGGCACCAGTTCCGTTTGGCTAAAGTCATGCCATCATGATCTCATTAACCTAACGACTTCCTTCAAAGCTCTGTCTCCAAAGATCCATAGGTGGTTAGGAATTCAGCGTACGCCTTGGTGGAAGGACACAATTTGGTGTGTTGCACCAGGTCATCCAAGTAGGGCTTGGCAGGCCAATGAAAATATGGCACGACATTCTCTGTGGTAAGGAGAAGGCCAGGAGAGGGTTCTAAGCAGCACAGGGAATGGGGTCTTAAAACTTCCTCTCAGCATCTGTTGCTTAAGGGGCACAGCAAGGCGGAGGTGGAGGTCTGAGCTCAGAGCCCGGCATCCCACATGGGCCACAGGTGGTGAGGACAATATAGCCAGGGGTTTATGAGAAATGGTCAAATTCCAGATGCCCTGGAAGATGGCACTGATGGGTTGCAGAGACGGCTTTCATCTCAGCATTAGGGAAAGGTACCAGCGCTCCTATATTTTCGGCCTTGAACAACCAGTGAAAATCAGCACCATTCACTAAGAAGGGCAGAACTGGGGCTGAAGTAAGCTCAGTAGTACAGGGCTTGCCTAGTGTGGATAAAGTCCTGGGTTGGATTCTCAGCACTCTGGATATGGCCAAATTAGCCAGACAATATCTCATCCCCAGTCCCCAGTTAAATGAGACCAGTAAGCCAGGCACAGGTTCTTTTTCATTTTGAACCAGGGATCGAACTCACAACCTTGAGCTTGTCAGACAGGCACTTATGCCACTGAACTCTCTCCCAAGCAAGCACAGTTTCTTTTAATGTTAACCAGAGTGAACTCAGTAATGCCACACTTTGTGAAAATTGAGTTACAGGTTGCAGAATTATTTTCACTAAGTTAAACTTTAAAATGCTATCATGTGGTGGTATCAGGCAAGACCTAGCCCACCTGCCCTACCTGTACTGGGGCCTCACCACATCTATACAACCGGGCCCACAGTTGAGGCCATTGGACATTCTTAAGTCTTCTCTGTGACAAGGTTAACTTTATTTAGAACACCATGTGTTAGTAGTTTTCAAGGAACATGTGTCTCTGTTCTTCTACTAGCAGTGGGTGTTGAAAGTGGCCTCACAAGTGACACTGGCTGGCCCCATCCTCATTCTCCTTCTGGATTCCTTTAATGTTGCTCTAGGAAACTTTGGGAATGTTTGGTGCCTCTGTCTTTATTTTTTTATTTTTTGGTCTTTTGGAGACAAAGTCTCACTATGCAGTTCAGGCTGGCCTTGAGCTCACTTTTGTAGCCCAGGCTGGTCTCAAATTTGCCCTGATCCTCCTGCCTCAGCCTCCCAAGTGCTGGGATTACAGGCATGCGCCACCACACCCAGCCACACCTGTCTTTTTGAACTGTGGAAAATTCAGAGAAGCCTTGATGAGGAAATGAAGGGTAGCAACATTACCTACGTTTGCATAGATTTAGTGTGAACAACTATTTCATTGTTAAAAGTTTTGAAAACTACTTTAATATGCTCTCTAAACATTATGAAGGCCTTAGATAAATATCCACGTTCTATCCCATGGACATTGTTGTGTGTGTAAATTGTACATTACTGTTCGCCAATCTCACATTTGAGCTCCCTTAAATAACACACCCATGCATGGAATTTAATGGGTTATTACAGGAGGAAGCAAGAGTGGAAGGGTTTCTTGCACATTTCACAGTCGGTTGCTTAAGAATCACCTCTAGATGTTACAAAACAATCACACTCCGCCCCAGGGTTATGCACTTTTGGTCTCTGTGCTGCTTAGCTGTGGTCTCGAGAGCCCTATTGTCTTCAAAAACCATCCCTCTCCTGCCTCCACTGGCCACTCCTTGGGAGCTCTCCTCCCCCCAGTCAAGGCAGTGATGAAAGGATTTTTTTTTTTTTTTCCGACCACATGCAGGTCTTAAAGGTTTTGATGCACTCACCGCCTTCATTAAGAATCGGATTTTCTGGTCATTAGGAACTGAATTGTGCCCATTCCTCCCCAAAATTTATGGATTGAAGTCCTAATGCCTAGTGTCTCATAGTGTGACTGTACTATACTTGGAAACAGGGCCCGTAAAGAGGAAATTAAGATAAGATGCGATCATATGGCTAACCTTGAACCAATATGGGTTGTGCCCTTGTAAGAAGAAGATATTAGGACTTGGAACCCAAAGGGGAGAGCACAGTCCAAGAAGAGAGGCCTCACCAGAAGCCAGTTTATCCAGCACCTTGACGCAGTCCATGGTCAGTGGTTCCAAAGCAAGGTGGCACGGCAGAGGGACACAGAAGAGGACAAGCAGCCCACTGCATGGTGAGAAGAAGGCAGCAAGCAGCAAGCCTTCTTTTTTGTTTTATCTTATCCAGGCTTCCAACCTGTTGGATGGTACCACCCACTCCCAGGGCCTTTCTGTTATCCACACCTCGAACTGTGCTAAACCAATCAGTAGATTCATTTATTGCTATACATCCTTTTTTTCTTTTTTCAATTAAGGGCAAGGTCTTCAGGGTGTACAGGGTCTCACTACGTAGATTGTACTCATAGTGATCCTCCTGTTTTCAGCCCCCTAAGTGCTGGCCTTATAGGCATGGGCTGCCATGCCCAGTTTCAATCGCCATTTCAGTATGCCCACAGGGTGGAGCCGGCATGGCACACCGGGGATCGAACCTTAGCCAATAAGCTCTGTGAAGCAGATGCTTTAGTCCATTGAATTATCTGGCTGGCCCTATGCCATACATCCTTAATCCCAGTATCGCACACCCTAGCCCCAGCCAACTCTGTAAATCTCCATCTATGAGCCTATGAGTGTGTGAGCTTTTGGATGGGGGATATCTAGATACACCCGTAACAACTTGTTATGCATGTTATCCAAGTGGATGGATATGCCAGGTCTCTATCATTCTGTGAGGGCTTGGTGCTTATTTCTGATAAAGAGGGAAGGCTAGACAATAACACATGTCACACTAAAAATCCAAATTACTTCTTGTCTGGGCCACTCCCCGACCTCTCCATGCACCAACCGCCTTTACATATGAAACACAAAATGCTTCACGCTTAGACCTGGATGTCTTCAGCTTCTGTATTTCCTGCCTTATTCTCACTTATTATTTAAGATTTTTTTTAAAGTTATGGAATAAAAGTAAAGCAAAATTTTATAAGATACTAGGACAGTAATAACAGGTAATGCATTGCATATTATTATCTTTAAAGTAGTTACTCAGAATACAAGATGAGGACATAAAAAATTCTGCAATCTATATAAGCACAAGCCTTTCTCTTCTACGAACTGAGACACTAATAGCATAGTTAACTTTATTTCTTCTCTCTTTTCCCTTTCCTCCTTTCCCCTTTCACCATCCTAGCTCCTTTTTTTTTTTTTTTTCTTTTTAACAGGTTCTTTGCACTTTACAACACTGTTGTACATTTTAGACCTTATTCACTCTTTTCATTTTCTTACACCAGGAAGACAATGTGATGCTTACACATACGAGTCTGATTTATTTCTCTATTAAGTATGGCCTCAAGTTGCATCCAGGTGCTTATAAAAGGCTCAAGTGCATCCTTCTTTACTCAGGATTTTTAGACATCCCCACCTCAGGAAGGGGTGGGGAGGGGCTGAGCTTGAGGTCAGTGAACTCCTCAGGACTAGAGCGAAGCAGTCCCAGGAACAGGGAATGCCAGACGCAGACAGGATGTGTAAATCGGTTGACCTCTAGCTCAGGTGCACAACAGCAGGGGCCTGGCAACTCAGGGCTCCTCTCTGCTGCCTATAGCACAGATAGCTTTGGAAACCTTCCGCTTCCCATGTCCTCAGCAAGCACTGAGGCCTGGTATTTCCGACCTCGTCATGAACTCCCCCTCTTTCTACTGTGTATAAATAAAGCTGGGTCTACAGTCCCAGCTTTCCTTCTCCTATGTGTCTTGTCTGGTTTTAATCTGCTGTCGCCCCCTCTCAGAATTTCACAGGCCCCCTGGGATATGGCAGAAAGGACTCACTCTCCACATTCGCTGTCACTTCACTATATTATGGTTGTAAACAATTTTTCTTTGATTATTTGTTTAGTCAATTCCCACATCTTCTCACATTACAAGAATGAATCTTGCAAGGCTCTGAGGCCATCCAGGACCACAAATCTACAAGAGCCCTATCTCCTGTTCCTAGAAGCTCATATAGATGAGCCTAAGGATCTCTAGAATTGTGCCTTGTCAGTAAACACTTCCATTTATTTTGTATAGCTGCTCTAACAAATTTAGTAACTTAAAACACCCTAGATTTATTATCTTACAGTTCTGTAGGTCAAAAGTATAACATAGGACAAACTAGGCTAAAACTAAGTTTGTGCTGTAGGTTAGAAATCTAGTTAGGCAGTGCAGGTTTGTGTTCTTTCCAAAAGCTTGAACCAAAAAGTTAGAGAAAAAGAAGAGTTACAAAGATTGTCAATATTTTGGCCCTAGCCCCTCTAGGTCAGTGAGGAATCAGGACCTAAGAGAAGCTGTACTGTAACAACCTATAGCTCAGTGGTGTCTCAAATTTTTTGTTCAAGGAGATTATGGGGCCACAAAGGAAAGGGATCAATGCTGTATGGTATGCCTAAGGAGAGTCACTTAGAGAGAAAACATTCTCTCAGGCTCTCACAGAGAGCAAACTGGTCAAGCAATGGCTGTGGCTCATCCAGACGGCCGACACTGACAAAAGTTCTACGAAACACTGTACATGGTTTCAAGGTAAATCCTGAGGGGATTTGACTGACCTTGCCAGATTCAAAAGTTACATGTTTTGTTATACAGGTCTTACTTTAACCACCCAGCAGAAAAGTTTAATCACGAGGCATAAAAAGTAAAGCCAGGTTAGTATGCTGAGCTATTAAAGTCTCAAGTCAACAGCTTCTGACATTGCCAGTTCTGCTGATAGCCCACCACTATTACAGAATATTGAAGCATATATGTAACTACTTTCTCTTAGTTCAGTAAGAAGAAACATTTGTATCAGCAATGTTTAGAAAAGTTATCATGTCTGCATCTTGTACTCTGAACAACTACTATGAAGACAACAATACGCGTTATATTAATTATTGTGGTGGTCCTACTATCGTTTTGAAACTCTCATTGTTATTTCTTATTAAAATAAATAAAGTTAAAACAAACAAACAAACAAACAAACAAACAATAATAAAAAAGCCTGAGCATATAGCTTGTTTCCTTGTTTTTTTTTTAAGCTTCCTGAGGTTGCCTGCATGGCTTGGCTTGTGGGCCCTTCTTCCATCTTCAAAGTCATTACAGTTCTCTTTGACCACAGCCTGGAAAGTTTACATACTTGTATCTTCATATAATCTAGCATAATTTCCCCATGTCAAGTCTTTGGCTGTAGCCCTGTATACACAATCCCTTTTGCCATGTGAAAGTAGCATACTTACCAAAAATTCCCAGGATTAAGGCATGGACTGTGTGTGTATGTTAGGCATTCCTTTGACGGTTGCATCATTTTTTTCTGTTTCTCTTCACCTCTTGTGTGTAGAACAGACCAGGAAACTAGTAGGCAAGTGCTCATTAAATTTGCTGAATGGATGAGCAGCTACTATGTGTTGGACTGGTACTCTCTGTGTTTTCTTAGTTGCTCTTATGTCTCAGTAGTAGATTTTACTTCTGTTTTAGCAAGGGGAGATTGAGACTCACACGGGTGACGTAACTTGCCTGAGGCCAACCAGATGGTAGTTGGCAGAGCTGGGACTATAACATATACTGTTCTGCCTCCAAAGCTCCTGGTGTCCATCCCTTCTCTCTTTGTATCCAAAGAAGCGCGTCTTCAGCCAAGGTATGCCCCACAGTCATCTTCTTGTCTGAACTGGTCTTCTTGTTAGTACTGCCAGCTCCAAAGGTGGACTGAAGATTGTTTAAGGCCTCTTGGAGTTCCTTTTGGAGGGAAAACCTTTAGCTTCTTTCAGTACAAGCAATTCTGCCAGGGACACATGAAGCAAGATTAGCTGAGAAGGAGGTAGAAGCTTTGCTTCTTAACTTGTCATCCAGGAGCCAGCAGCAGAACATGACATGGCAGTGGCAGAAATGCAAATTCTTGGAGTGCCTGAGCTACTGAATCAGGTGTCTGTCTGTCTGTCTCTCTGTCGCCCTGTCTGTCTGTCTATCTGTCTGTCAGTCAGTCAGTCAGTCAGTCTGTCTGTCTGTCTCCTCCTCTTTTTTCCTTCCCTCCCTCCTACTTCCTGCCTCCCTTCCTTCCTCCCCTTACACCTGCTTCCTCTCATCACTTTTTCTCCTTCTGTTTCTTTCTTATTTTTTGATTCTGGAAGTGGAGCCTAGAGCCTTGTGACACTAGAGCAGCACTGCAGCACGGGTCTCCCCTCCCAGCCTCTCGCAGGCTTTGCCTTTTGACAGGATCCCGAGTGGTTTGCCCACACACCAGCCACTGAGATGCTCTGGTGGGAGAAGCCTGCAGAGAGCTAGGTCTTCACTGACTCTGGCAGGAGAGGAACGTATTATTGTTATGATGAGCAAACCTTGAGCTCTTGGGAGATGTAAATTGTCTTAAAGGCTTTGTGAAGTCCCTGTTTTACCTAAATCAGAAATGAAGAGAAAGTAAGTAAGAAATGGCCAGGTAAAATCTACTCAATGTTTGTTGGACAGAAAAAAAAAAAGAAAAGTGCAGGATGAGGGGAAAAAAAGAAAAAAAAATACGGTGTTTCCTGAGATACCTGTATGGAAAAATAACAAAAGCAGCCTTGAAATATAGCAGGAAAGAAATCTTGGGAGTTAGCTGACAGAATTATTAGAAATATTCCTGGCTGAGCAAAAACGAACTCAAATGTATTTGTAGTATTGTTTTCTGCTGCATGCTTGCAACTCTCAGTAAAGACAACGCAGAGTTTACAACCCTTTTGATTCTGTTTATCTCATGGTTAAGAATTTCCATTTTGCCCAGGAGGCAGCACAGCAGCTTTCCAAGGTGAGACTTTCTGTGCTCTGGCTGGCATCTCCGGGGTGAGGGTCCTCTTAGCTGTTCACTTCTTCCAAGGTAGTGAGCCAGGAAATCAGGGCCTGCCAGTGCTGATTGGGAAGAAGCGATCTCGAAGCCCCTAGCACATGCGCAGAACAGTTCCCAAAGTCCTGAAGGTGGACTTCTTGCACAGACTCAAGCAGATTTTCCACAGTGGGGCCTAGACCTGACATCAGCCTGATGAATGCATGTTGATATAAGAAAGAACAGTTGTGCTTGAGTCTTTGCTACTGTGTTCTTGTTCCCAGGTTTTGGGTCACTAGAATCTCCTGGAAACAATTTCTACAATTGGTCAACACAAGTTCAAGTGTTAGCACAGATTTGTTAGTGGGAGGAAAGAAACAGAGGCTCTGCGGATTACCTTTGGGCCAAGTAAAAGTAGAAAAAGAAGTATACCTACAGCATGAGGATGGGCCACTAAGGGAAAGAGAATGAAGTAACAAAACCTCTGTGGACCATCATTTTTTGTATTACCCACTCCTCAGGGTGATGTCAGGTCTGGGCCATCCTATTGAAAACTGGCTTGAGTTCTTGCATGAAATCCATGTGAAGGCCTTTGAGAACTGTTTGCATATGTGTCCTGGGATTTCGTAATGCTTTCTTCTTCAACCAGCCTTGCCATGTCCTAAGTGCCTATTTCATTTCCCCATGAGATACATATATCCCCATGATTCTTTATGAGCTTCTGAGGGAGTTGAGGTCTCTGTCTTCCTTCAGCGTATTCTGTCTGGAAGGGGTTGTAGACCCTCCCTACTTGGGATTCTGTGCTCTCCAGTTACCTTGGGGTTTTGTTTCTTACTGTCTGAATTGAAGAGGCAGCTATTAGGAGATAATGAGAAAATAATTAGTGACTGGCAAGCTTCCTGTTTGATGAGAGAAACTTTTCTATTAGCTTGAATATGAGGAGCAAGCAGGTCAGATTTGCATGCTTCCGGTGCAGAATATGTCAGAGAGGGGTGTCAGATAAATTATGAAGAGTCTGAGAGCTGTGGCCTTAGCAAGATCCTGTTTACTTTTTTATAGCAGCTCTGGAGTCTTACTACTTGAAGAGGAGCCTTAGATCTTCCAGAAGTTTTCAGGAATGGCTTTCTTATTATTCCTGTGAAAGTTTCAGTGACATTGTCTCAATTCTACTAAAATTATCTATAGTTTACCATGCATCCTTTAAGAAAGGACCAAAATAGTTTCTTAGGAACTGGGAATAAGACTAAGTTCTGTAGGAACTGTAGGATTTCCCTTTGTGGCTCCCTGTTAGCCTTTTGATTTCCCAAGACATACCTGATTGGGATCCCTCACAATGGATGACAGCAACCTGCTTGAGAAGACAGAGTACCTCTAAGAGTTGTGGAATTTCCTGTTTATATTTTATAGGTGATTGTTTATGAGTTAGCCAGCTCTTCTTTCCAGATTAATGCATGGTCATGTAGCACCAGAAAGGTGTATTTGGAGTCTGAATAGATATAGTTAGCTTTTATGCTTTTTGCTAATAGCAATGCATGAGTAAGAGCTATTAACTCTGCCCTTTCAACAGAGGCCCCTGGTAAAGAAGCGTTGCTTCTGCAACCTGTCGTAAGCTGACATCTGCATAACCTGCCTTGTGATATCCTTTTTGAACAAAGCTACTTCCATTAGTGAAATACTACTCAGGCTAACACCAGTCTAGGTCTTTCTACTGAAAACTTGCTTGAACTCTTGTGAAGAGCTACATGCAGGGCTTTGGGCACTGATCTGCGCATAAGTCCTATGGTTTTATAGCAGCTACATCTCCAGCCTTCTTTGCCACACCCCCATCTCCTATATAGTGTCCTGGTTTTATTTGGCTTAAACTTAGTCTGCACAGCCTGTTTCTTTTCTTACCTTTAATAAATATAAAGCCTTCTTCCCCTTTGTGCTTGTCTTGACCATTTTTTTCAGTTGAAGACAGAAAGAATCTAGAAATCATCTCTAGAATGAGATTCTAGCACTCCACAGCCTGGTAACAGTAGGGTAGAAGAACTAAAAATTAGGTAAAAAGGAGATCAGGAGAGCAAGATTTTGAAATTTGGTAATATTTTCCTAATGTAAGAATTTGCTGCTATAAATTTTGCTCTCTGGACAAATTTGATTGCCTCCCACAGGTTCTGGTAAGTTCTATCTGCATTTTTGTTTAATTATAAGTATAGTTTAATTTCTTCTTTAATTTCATCTATGACTCACTGATTGCTCAGGAGGGTATTACTTAATTTCCATGTTTTTGTGGAGTTTTTGCTATTTGTTCTGTCAATAATTTCCAGTTTCATTGCACTATGGTCAGATCATATGCTCAGGGTGAGTTCAGTTCATTTCCATTTACTTAAGTTTGCCCTGTGTGCTAGTATATGTTCTATTTTTGAGAACATCCCATGTGTGGATGTCATTACTCTTTACAGGGTTGCTTTGGTGGTTTTGAATATCTTCAGTTGTTGTTTGTCATGGAAGTATCTCTCCATTAAACTTGATAGATCATTTAGCAGGGCCCTTCGATCTGGGTTGGAAAGATTTCTTTCAGGACTTGGAACACTTCACTCCAAGTTCTTGGTTTGATGGTGTGTGTTGAGAAATCTGTAGTGATTCTGATGGGCTTTCTGCCATGGGTGATTTGTTTCTTTAACAGCTTTTAATATGTTCTTTGGTGAATTTCTGGGATCTTGATGATTATGTGTCTGTGTGTAGATTTATTTTGAAATGGCCAAGGGGAGCTTTATCTGCCTTACTTATCTGTACATCAGGTTGTTTTTGGATGCTTTTGAAATTTTCTGCTACTACTTCTGCAAATAGTCTTTCTAGCATTACCGATACCTATTAGTCTTACATTATTTTTCTTTGCATCATTTTTCAGTTGCTGCATTGTTATTTTCTGGTTCTTTATTATATGAAAGAGATCTTTCCTTTTACGTTCACTAGTTATAATGCTATCTTCAAGGTCTGAAATTCTATCTTCTGTTTCATTTATGCAGTTTGCCAGCTTTCAGTGGAATTCTTAATGTCCTGAATATTTGTTTGAATCATTGAATGTGTTCTAGTTCTTTCCTGTATTGTTTACTCAATGTTTCCATCATTTTCTTATTTCCCTCTATTTTTTTAATCTGTGCCTTCTTTAGATGTACTGAGCAATTTTTTTTTTTTTTTTGGTATTTTAGAGAAGGGTCTACAGGGTGTTCAAGGTCTCACTAGTAGACTGGACTCATGAGAGTCCAATCTTATAGCTTCCCAAGAGCTGGGATTATAGGTGAGGGCCACTATGTCCAGTCTCAATTGCTGTCTCAGTGGCCCCAGGGGTGGGGCTGTCATGGCAGGCCTGGGGATGGAACCCCTGGTCCCTGCACCTGCTTGCAGACACTTTAATCCACTGAGGTATTAGGCCAGCCCCTGAGCAATTCTTTTGTGTTTGTGATCATGTCTTTTTTTTTTTACTTCAGAGATTATTTCTTTTTAAAACTTTATTTATTGGTTTATTTATTTATTTATTTATTTATTTATTTATTTATGTTATGGTCCAGTCTAGCCTGCCCTCGGAGTGGGGCTGGTGCAGTGCGTGGTGCTGGGGATCAACCTGCAGTCTGTATGATTACCTAAGCAGGTGCTTTATACCCCAAGCCATTCTGAGAGATTATTTTGATCTGATTTCCTTCATGAACTAATGGAGTTCTTTACTTCAGTTGCTATCATTTCAGAAATTTCAGGTGTGCGACTTTTAAGTTCTTCTATGGGCTTGTCTGCTGGACTTGTTTTGGTTGGGCTGGAGGTCTGAGACTGCCTTTTGCTCCTTCTCTTTGACATTTTTAAAGCTCCCACTGTGCACCCTGACTCTGAAATGACAGTAGGGAGTTGGGTGCAAGTGAGCAAGGCTCCCAAGAGAGTGGAAGGGTAGGGTAGACTCACCAAAGCTCCTGCTTTATAGGGTTCAGTGTGGCTAGCACCTTGGTTGTGGTGGGGGGGGCAAGTTGCAGCTTAAGAAAGATCTGATGTTGAGGAGGACAGGCCATAGCTCAGTAAGGCTGTCTCAGTGGTAGGGGGCACAGGGTCACACTCATCAAGGCTCTTTCTGGACAGGCAGTAGCAGCTCAGCAGAGCTACGGCGACATGATGGTGGGAGCAGTGGCCGCAGTTCAGCTGAACTCCAGCGATGGTGGAGGGAGGGTGCAGGACAGGGCTTACCAGGTCCTCTTAGCTATCCTGGGACCACTTGACTTACATGATGTTGGGAGAAGCAGCCACAGCTCAGCAGAGCCCCAGCAAGGGTGAGGGGTGGCAGCGCAAGGCTCACAAGGTCTCTCTGCACCTCTGGTATATGCTCCCAATCCACTTGGGCAGTGGGAGAAGCGGCCATAGCTCTGCCAAGCTCCTGCCAGGGCGGTGGGGGGCAGGGCTCCTAAAATTCGTACTTGTACAGAAACTGCACCTTTAGGTTATAAATTCAGTTTATTTTGTTTTCCTCTTCTCTCCAAATATGGTGAACATGGGAAACTCCCTTTCACCTACAAAGTTTTCTTTCCTTATTTACTTGAAAATCACCCTTTTCCACCTGTGAAAAGGCCATATTTTCTGGATTTTCCATGAGTGACCATTATCTCACTATACATAGGCCATCTTCTCCTACACACTGGCCAAGACTAAGGCTATAAACTAATTCCACAGATTCCCAGCATTCAAGATACATAAAAGCTTCCCAATTCCTAATTACATGGTGCCTCACCTCTCCGAGTGCCTGCTCTCCGCTACTGACTGCATCCTATTTCTCCAGTAAGCCTTTCTCCTGTCTCTTACTGAAGCATCCTGAAAATTCTTTTCCTGTGATGAATCAGAAATTTATTGTATAAAAAGGGTGCACTAAATTCATATTTCAGCCTTGGGAAACTGCAGACCCAACTTGGTTGTTCATCTTGGTGACCTAGTTGGGATCTAAGAAGAGACATGGAAAGTGAGAAGAACGTGTTGGTAAGTCCAAAAGCTTTTTATTTAGTTATTTCTCTTTTTTTCCTACTTTCTCCCAACCCCTTTGTCCTCTAAAGCATAGTTTATCAGACAGAGGCAGAGAACTGGAGAATATGGGGCCCCATGAGTTCCACTATGTGAGTGGAGCAAGGGGAAGCAGGACGTGGCCTCTGTTTTTTTAGATACGTGAACGGTAGTTGTTAAGTTACTTTAGACTTTTAAAACCCTCGGCGTTCCCTACATTTGTTACAGACCCCTGGATAGAAAAATCTTTGGCATAAATTTTTTGAGTAAAACACATTTTTTTTTTTGTATTTTTAGGGAAAGCTCTACAGGGTGTTCAGGGTCTCACTACTTGATCCAACTCGTTGTGATCTGCCAATATACAGCTGCCCTACAGCTGGGATTTCAGGGGCGCGCCCCCATGCCCAGTCTTAGTTGCTGCCCCAGGGCACCCCGGGGGCGGGGCCACCACAGCAAGAGGCCTGGGGATAGAATCTTGTGCCCCATGCGCCTGTTTGCAGTCACTTTATAAAGATTGGAATAGTTCTGTTCCAGGAACAAGGATGTTTACTCTGAACATGACAGAAAACAGAGAAGAGCTGCCCCCTTGGGCAGTTCTGACTCTGACAGGCCAGGTCAGAGCGCTGTGCCTGGAGCAACCCCAGCTTGGGATGGGCTGCCCAGCATACAGCCCTCAGGGACCCGTATAGGTTTCTATTCTTTTCTCTCTTTTGTTTTCTTCTCTTGCTCTGTTTATCTCTTTCCAAAGGCACTCAGGGGAAATTTTAAAAGCATGTAGTAGATCCTGTATGATTATGAATCTGTCCCCAAAATGTCACTTTTAAGGTTATGTTTTGTGAACTTGGGATCAAGTTAAGATAGAAGACTTTTTTAAATAGATTTTTTTTCTCTCCAAATGTTAAATAGAATAAGCAGATGAGGCCACAACACTCTTTTCTCTCTCTCTTTTCTGATTCTTAGTGGCTATAAGCTAAGAATAGTGTTAATTAGTGAAAGGAGTTCAGAGTAACCTGAAGTGTCGTAAGAAATATTGTTTGCATTTAGATAAGAAAAAAGAGAACTAAATGATAATCCCAGAAGAAAAATTGACTAGTGTATTGATGGTTGAAGACCTACAACTATGAAGATTATTATAATTCAGCTTGTCCAATTCTCTTTTTTTCTTTTCTTTTTTTTTTCGGTGGAACTGAGAATTGAACTCAGGTCTTTGCGTTTGCCAGCCAAGCACTTATTCTACTGAGCTATCTGCCCAGCCCCCAGCTTATCCAATTCTCTACAAGAACACTTTAATGTAGTTGTTTTACCTGTGTTTTCTTTTCTGATCATCTGCCTGTAGTCTATTTTGTTGGTTGGCCGGAGTACACATGCAGAGAACAGTTCCCCAACCCCTGCACATGGATTTGTCATGAGAACTTGAGCAGTTTCAACTGGATGGTCTATATTCAACAGAAGGTGGAGGCATGGATCCTAGCACTGCCTCTCAGGACCTGTATGTCGAAGAATATTAATCATTATTGTTTATCTCTGGGGCTATCTGTAGGTTACCCACCGCATGTCTTGTCTTAAGATCTTACCTACCACCAGGGTGCCCCCACCACTGTTGCAATGTATTCCCCATCTTCTGCACTGGCTCCTGTGAGCGTCTAGGCCTGGCTGACTGCCTATCATAGTTTTAACTCACTTAGCTGCCTATCATACCAAGCTCTGCCTGGAAGGGTAAGACACACAGGGCTTGAGGAGTTTCTGATCATCTTGTTGCCTCAGTTTACTGAAGAGGGAGGAGCTGAAGTGCTGCAACACAAGCCAGCGAAGCCTGGGCTCCTGGGAACACACCCGTGCTTCCTGTTTACAAGCAAGAGTAAGAAGCCACTGGGACTGCTCTGTGTGCTCTGACCCTTTCTGCTTCCAAGGCATAAGGGAAAAGGGCTTCCCTCCTGCACGTGGAAAAAAATCATATGCCAGCCAGGAATATAGACTTGCGTTTGAAGGTGGCTTAATGTAACACTGGCGAGTTGAGGTTTTGAATAAGGCTGACTTTGGGCCAGCCAGATAGCTCAGCAGACTGAAGTGCCTGCGTAGGCAGACCCAAGTGGCCGGGGTTCAATCCCTGGCAAGCCGTGCCAGCCCTACCACCAGGGCAAGCTGAGATGGGGATTGAGACTGGGCGTGGTGGCACGCCTGTAACTCCAGCTCTTGGGAGGCTGAAAACAGGAGGATCACTATGAATTTGACCATTGTAGTAAGACCTTGTAGACCCTGCCCTAAATACAAGAAAATAAAAAAGAGTAAGGCTGACTTCATGGTCAAGTCTGGTCCTGTGAACAGTGAAGTACCTTAGAAAAATAAAAAGCAGATAGAAAAGAGATAGCAAACCTTAGATGTTAAATTTTCACTTTTAAAAGTAGTGTAGCTTCAAGGCAAGCTTTGTTTTATTTTTTTCTCTGAGGCCACCCTAGTTTGTGAAACCCTTCTTCTCATCCCTGAAGGGTAAAGATCCTTTTACAATAACCTGTAAGTTCCTATACACTAAACCCATCTTTTTTCCGAGATATAATATTTAATCTTTGAAATTAACAAGTGAGAAATATTCTATTGAAATGCATTCATCTAAGGTAAGAGCAGCATATGGACAAAAGTATGTTAGAGACTGAGAGGTTTTCATTTTATTGCTCTCCATTTTTCTGTATTAATAACTGAAAAAGAGTAACTATTAAAAACATCCAATTTGTAGTTACATACATGAACTCCTTGATAAAAAACCAAATTCCCAGTTTACATTAGTCCACATTAGAATTGTTCAGAACACAGTCCTACAAAAAACACAATCACACACACAGAGAGAGAGAGAGAGAGAGAGACAGAGAGACAGAGAGACAGAGAGAGACAGAGACAGAGACAGAGTCAGAGAGAGACAGAGAGAGATGCAGAGAGGCAGAAAGAGAGAGAGAGACAGGGATAGACAGAGAGTGAGAGAGAGACTACAAGAATCCATCTACTCAATTATGGAAAATGAAAATGAGATGTCTTAGCTGTCATATGCAAGATGGAAAACTACGAATGCTGATGGTCTACTTGTAATAGAATCTAAGGGTCCAAGACCTAGAAGAACCAAGAATGCATGATTTGACTTGAGAACTAAAGAGCCAATGAAATAATATGTCCTACTTTGAGAGCAGGATAAGATAAATCTGCAAGTTCACACAGCCAGGCAGAGAGACCATTCATCTCTTTCTCCAATTTTTGTTCTGCTAAAAATATCAATAGGTGAATGATGATCCCTGACACTGGAAGGAGATATTTGCTTTCCTCATTCTGCTGATTTAAATGTCAACTCATTTCTAAAACAATATTACCCACAAATGATGTTTAATGAGCTCTCCGGCCATCTTGGAACCCAGTCAAGCTAATGCATTAAATTAACCAACTTGTCAGCATTGTTCCTAAGTCCTCTCCAGTGAGATACAAGTAGAGACAAGGATTTTGTATTCTAAGTATATTCTCAGAACCAAGGCCCAAACTCATCCTCTAGTTTTTCCCCTGAAACATAACATAAGGAAAAAAGCCGACCAAGTGCACTGGGCCAGGACTTGATCACAGAATATCGTGGTAGTCTGGGATTGTCCACACCAGAAGGTAAGGACACTTCTGCCTTCTGGCTTCAACTTTTGTCATTTTGTTTTCTCACTTATATTTGAGTTGAACCTCAATACTTTTATGAAGGAAAATGTCAGAAGACTGGGAGGAGAGAAAAGTATATTTATGCATGCTAAGCATTTGTTATTGCTTTAGGCAGGTTGTTGGAATTAACTATCTAATGGATAATATGTGCTGATTGCAATAGATACCCAGAAAAATGAAATATATTCTCTAATTCATATAACTTGTATATTACCAAGCTTAATTTGATAGCATTCACTGACTTCAATACTATTGTTTTATAGAAAAACATTGCTTTATAGATTCTGTTAGCAGTTTGTTATTACTAAGTTATAGGGTAGAATAATTTGCAAGCACCTAGAACCTGCAATAGCCAACTTCAGCATCATTTGAAGTAAAATATAAGTAAAAACTAATAACATTCTTTGATTTCTTCAGAGATTTTTTGATTTAAAACAGTACTACTCTCTGAACTAAATATAGAGTGTGTTAACTTCAAAAATACTAAATTGTGTACCAAGCGTAGGCATGTCTTCATTTCTATATCTTTCAGAGAAGAAATACTGAGTAAACTTAGTAAGAATTAATTCTTCTTCTGAGATTTTTTTGGTGCTAAACTGGTAAGTTATTTATTTATTTATTTATTCAGTATTTTAGGGAAGGGTTTACAGAGTGTTTTAGTCTACTGGATCAGACTTGTAATGATTTGCCTATTTATAGCCTCCCAAGAGCTGGGATTACAGGAATGAGCCACCACACCCAGACTCAATTGCTGTCTCAGTGCACCCCAGGGGCAGGGCTGGCATGGCAGGCCTAGGGATCAAACCCCTGTCCCCTGTGCCTGTTTGCAGGTGCTTTAATCTACTGAGCTATTTGGCCTGCCCTAAACTGGTAAGTTTCAAATAAGACAAAAACTAGAATAAGTTATGCTAAAATAAGTTTGATAAACTGAAAAGGTAAACCTTATTAACCCACACTGGCATTTTATTTTATTTTTTTATATTTTAGGGGAAGGTCTACAGGGTGTCCAGTGTCTCTCTACTAGATCAGCCTTGTGATCCACCCATTTACAGACTCCCAAGAGCTGGGATTATAGTCATGTGCCACCATGCCCAGTCTTAATTGCTGTCTCAGTGTGCCCCATGGGAAGGGCTGGCATGGCAGGCCTAGTGATCAAACCCCCAGCCCCTGTGCCTGCTTGCAAGTGCTTTAATCTGCTGAGCTCTTTGACCAGCCCTCTTTGGAATTTTTATTTTATTTATTTATTTAATATTTTTATTACTTCTAATAAGAAATAACAATGTGACAGTTTCAAAACATGTTAGTAGTACATTCCCAATATTTGATACAATGCATATTGTTGTCTTCCTAGTAGTTATACACAGTACAGGGTATAGACATGATAAATTGGTACAAAAATTTCTTCTCATTGAACTAAGAGAAAGTAGTCATATATATAATCCTGTGTTCCATAATCACAGTGGGTCTTTGGCAAAACTGGCAATGTTGGAAGCTGTTGATTTAAGCCTTTTACAGCTCAGCAGACTAATCTAGCTTTACGTTTTGTGCCTCATGGTTAAAGTTTTCTTCTGGGTGGTCAAAGGCAAGTTAAAGCAAGACCTGTATAACAAAACATGTAAGTTTTGTACTTCCCAAGTTCAGTTAAATCCCCTCAGGATTTACTTTGGAACCATTCACAGTGCTTTGTAGAACTGTTGTCAGTGTCAGCCATCTGGATGAGTCATGGCTATTGCTTGACCAGTTTGCTTTCTGGAAAAGCGTGGGAGAATGTTTTCTCTCTACGTGACTCTCCTTAGGCCCACTATATGTCTTTAATACCTTTCCTCTGTATAAACCTATCTTTTTTGATCTGCAAAAATTGCCCTTTCCTTCAGAAAGTAGCTTCACTGGCAACAGCACAGCTCAACTTCAAATGCACACAGATGGCTTGCGCTATAACTTGATAGGCAGTGCCAATACACATCCCAGCTCACCTGTCTTAAAGGCAGCCTTGAAGTGTGCCCTACTCCAGTTGTGGCATGTTTCATTTCTTTGAATGCCTGCCTTCCCTTCTAGAGTGTGTATTGTGCTGTCTTTTCCTAATAAACCCTACCTGTGTCATTTTCTAGCATGTCTTCATTTTTTTTTTTTTTTTTTTCCTGTAACAGGAGTTACCAAGC
This sequence comes from Myocastor coypus, assembly GCA_004027025.1. Classification (NCBI taxonomy): domain Eukaryota; kingdom Metazoa; phylum Chordata; class Mammalia; order Rodentia; family Myocastoridae; genus Myocastor; species Myocastor coypus. Next base: position 42,384 of record PVJA010003351.1, read on the forward strand.
CTGCTATTGCATGATGGATCAGGCCTCACCTGGTGACATTTTCTCTCAATGGGCCAACTAGGTTAAAAGAGACATTGAGAGTGTGATTTTGCTAAGTCTAGCCTAAAGGATTCTCATTATTTTCTCTCTTTCTCCGTTTCCTTCAAGGCCTTGTCCTCTGAAGCATAATTTATCTTTTTTCCTTTCCCTCTATCTGCCAGCCTATAAACTTGCATCCTTATAGTCTTTTTCTTTTCCAGCAGTTAGAGAAGCCCAAGCCCCTTGAAACGAGGGCTTATACGTATAAGTGCTAACTCCCTCTAACCACAAACGGGAAGAGTTAGTTGTCCAGAGAAACTGACACCTCTCCAGGAGACCTAGGAGTCACATTAGGCATTACATTTAGGTTAGCTCTGCACTTGGGTAGGCGGAACTTTGAAAAATCTTGTTAATCGAGGAAGACACAAAGTAAAGGTGAAGCCTCCACCTTGAGTCTTGAGCGAAGTTTCTATGCAGCCAGCAGGGGAAACTCCATTGCTATGGTGGAGAGAACTCATCTTGGTCACACTGGAAGAAACAACATCCAAATATGTGCACACTTGTAGGTCCTGAGCACTTCAGTCTGATATTCCTAAATGGTCCTACTGCCCCTACTGCCCCCTTTTGATTTTTTCCTCTCTCTCTCTCTCTCTCTCTCTCTCTCTCTCTCTCTCGCTCCCTCTGTCTCTGTGTCTCTGTGTCTCTGTCTCTGTGTCTCTGTCTCTCTGTCTGTCTCTCTGTCTGTGTCTGTGTCTCTGTCTCTCTGTCTCTCTGTCTGTGTCTCTGTCTCTCTTTCTCTCTCTCTCTCTCTCTCTCTCTCTCTCTCTCTCTCTCTGCATATGCTCCGTTTCACCTGATGATAGCTTAGTCAGTTTCACATTCTCATTCAGTGGTAGCTGACACTATCCATGAGCCCTGGTAAAGGCTATGGATATGAACTGAAAAGCAGCCCCATGATTCCCTTTTTCCCTCTTTCTCTCTCCACAAAATTCCCAACCTCCTGTCCCTTCTCACCCACTCCAGCTTTCATGTATCTGAAGATTTATGTGGGAGATACATAGCCTTTGTGTTTTCCCTGATATGTGATCTATAGTTTCTAGGTGACATCCTCAAACTTTTATAAAAACAACCATGAAGTACTAACTTAAATTTTAAAATCTGCTACCAGGTCTGTCTATTAATAACCAATGAATGAGGCTTTCTATAAAAGAGCCCGTAACTTTTTTTTTTTCCTCTAGCCATCATTAGAGTTCAAATATGAAAATAAAGTGCTCCTAATGTCCTCTTACATTACTAAAACGCCAGTGATGACTCTTAGATAAATGTCTTCAAGTCTGGGTTAAACCTATCTGGCTGACATCTACCATGGGATAATTTCACTGACACTCTTCTGTTTAGAACAAAGGCGAAATGTGAGAAGTGAAACAATGCCACTGAAAGTATGGGACAGATCCTGCTCGGAGCTATAATCACACTCACTGTGTTAAGAGATACTGATTTGTTTGCTACTGACTGGAAGGCAAGGGACGGAGTTAGATGGCCAGTCCAAAACAGCACCCAGGGGCTCTGTGGTGCAAACCTATGCTTTGTTTACCTCTAGGGTGGTTAGGAAGATGTACATTACATCTTCCTAAGTGTACAAATGTACTGGGTTAAAACTGTAAGTCAGCCAGCTACCTCTCCATTTAATAACTTTTTTTTTTTTTGTCTTTTTGAGACAGGGTCTCGCTATGCAGTTCAGGCTAGCTTTGAGCTCACTTTTGTGGCCCAGGCTGGTCTCGAACTCACACCAATCCTCCTGCCTCAGCCTCCCGAGTGCTGAGATTACAGGCGTGAGCCACCACGCCCGGTCCATTTAATAACATTTTTTTGTCAGGGATTGAACTCAGGACTTTGCATTTGCCAGACAGGCACTTCTGCTACTGAGCTATCTCTCCAGCCCCTCCATTTTATGACTTTGATGGACTAAATCAGAGTTTCAATGGTATAATCATTTGACCTCTATATTTATTCCACAAATAGGACTTGAAAATGTAATGGGACACATTATATCTCTTATTAAATATACCCAGAAAGCTCTACAAAAGATATTTCATTACTAAATTTAGAAGCAAAAAAGATAAATAAAAAGCCATTTATAAATTCAAGTGACCCTATATATTCTTTTCAAAAAATTTTTTAAAGACTACAAAATAGTTTTGAAAAAAGCATTAGAAGTGACACAAAATTTCACTAAATGGGAAGTAACGGGAATTCAACATGTTTGGTCCCTTTGTCACAGGGGGCTGAATGTGTTTGTAGTTGCTGTATTGAATGATGTTGTCTTCAAATTAGTTGTGTAGGTTACCAGATATAAGTATGGAAAATTGGTTAAAACAACAAAAATATTGGGGCTGCTGTGAAGATAGCTCTGTGGCCCAAGTGTCTGCCTGGCAAGTGCAAGGTTGTGAGTTTGAACCCTGGTCTCACAAAAATTAACAAACAAACAAAAAAGAAATTTGAAAAAGGAAAAAAAAACATTAAGCCTTGATTATTCCTTTCAAAAGCCAGCAGAGATCAGCAGTATAATTATTAAAATTATCTTGCATATGCATACATAAATATAACTTTTTCCCTTCTTTTTTTTTTGGTCATTTTTCTCATCCTGGCTTTTCCTTCCCATTGGAAATATTTTCTTCCTTTTATAATACCTATTGTACATTTCAGATTTTATTTACTCAGATCCTCACACTAGTGAGACAATATGATGTTAGCACATGTGGGTCTGATTTATTTTACTTACCAATACAGTCTTTAGTTGCATCCGTTTATCTACAAAAGCCTCAAATTTATCTTTTTCTCACAGCTGATTAATAATCAATTGTGTTAAAATACCCTATCTTTTTAATCCATTTTTTCAGTTGATAGGCATTTAATTTGTTTCCAAGATTTGGTATGACAAATTTTGCAACTATAAACATAGGTGTACATATATCACTCTGGTATGATGAATTCAGTTCATTTCGAAAAATATCCAGGAGGGGAAATCTGGCTGAAACAGGACTTCCAATCTGAACTTTTTGAGGAATCTCTATGCAGATTTCCATAATGGTTGTGCCAGTCTCCACTCCCACCAACAGTGCAAGGTTCATTTTTCATCATAGACTCTCCAGTATTTGTTATTGGTTGACTTCTTGATGATATCTATTCTTTCTGGCATAAGATGGAATTTCAGTGCTGTTTTTATTTCAATCCCTTGAACGACAAATGCTGTTGAACTTTTTTCATATATTTATTTGCCATTTGTATTTCTTCATTTATGATGTATATACTCATCTGAGATGCCCATTTTAGCATTGGGTCTTTGAATTTTGGAGGCCTGACTTTTTTCAGTTCTTTATATGTTCTAGATAGGAGTTCTTTGTCTGAGGGATAGTCTGCTACATATATATATTTTTTCCCTCAAATTCATGGGTTTTTGCCTTACTTTGTTGGTGATTTCTTTTGATGTGCAAAAAGTTTTTTTTT